>ML785959.1:136050-153293 GCA_009831015.1 Picea engelmannii
GAGGAGGTTGCCCCATTAAAGATAACTACAAAAGACACTGTCGAAATAAAACTCATGATCCAATTGATAAAGGGAAGCTCAAAACCCAGATGAGTTAGTAGCATTCTTCTGTAGAGCCAACTGACTCTGTCATAGGATTTTGATAAGTCAATTTTGATAACTTCCCCTTTTGATTTCCGATATTTTATACTTTGTAAGGCCTCTTGAGCCACTCTTATTGCTTCATGGATTTGTCTTCCTTCTAGGAAGCCAAATTACTCCTGGGATACAAATTTCGAGAGAATAGCCTTAATTCTTCCGCTGATAATTTTTTATACCACTTTGTATATTTTGTTGCATAATGATATGGGTCTAAAGTCCTCAAGAGTTTGCATGTCATCCTTCTTTGGTATGAGGGATAAAAAAGTGGCATTTAATGGCCCATGGATATGGCCATTTATACGTGATTCCTCCACCACTTCGAGGATGTTCTTTCCAATAATATCATAAAGTCCCATAAAGAAGTCCATGGTGCAACCATCCAGGACAAGACTCTTGTCTTTTTGGAAGTCGTGGAGGAATTCTTTGAGTTCATCTTCAGAGACCGTATCCATGAGAGCCCTATTGTCCTCCTCATCCACAAAATTGGGGGAAAAAAAGGCTAGGCGCACTATGGCATCAAGAGAAACCCTTCCATCAATTTTAAATAAATTCTGGAAGTGCCTGGTCTTGAGTTGAACCAGACCCTCAAAGGATGTGATGGACCTACCAACATGGTCTTTGAGGCTCCAAATTGTATTCACCATTTTCCCCCCTTTTGCATAAGCCTGAAAACAATCAGTTTTCTCATCCCCACTTTGTAACCACAAGGCTTTACTTTTTAATCTCCATTCTTTTTCTTTAGCTTCCAAAAACTGTTTTCTCTTTTTTTCCAGTGCCAACACGACCTCTTTTGTTTTGGGGGAAGCATAACCTTCGCCCTCCGAATAATATATGGACTGAAGGTGTTAGCACATAGAATTCTAGGGGTAAAAAAGAACCACTTTGGTTTTGTTTTTGAGTCACACCTTTGATCCTTACATCATCATCGTTACATGTCACCTCTTAGTTGTATAAAAGGTTCTCTTTGTCATCATCCATTTGTTTAAATGTCAAGTTAAAGACATTTGTATGTGCTGCCAACTCACTAGGAGAGTTCACAACATAATCAAGTGCTCCATTCATTCATTTCCATCATTACCTTTTTGTCATGCTTAGGGATTTCATTGTTTTCAGAGCCTATTTTTAACAAATTTTCAGGGATTAGGTCTTTGGACATCCTAATAGTCTCCTTGAAGCATGCAAATCTTGTTTGAATCAGGCGTTGCGAACTGGATGAAGGAGAGCGCTAGAGGAGCAGTTGAGTTGCTCATTTGTAAGCCCGAGGGCTTGTTTGTAATGACATTCTTTGCCATTAAATATTCATGAGAGATGTTATCAGATTGTCTTCTGTGTTTTTCCATTTCTTTGTTATCTTCTTGCTTGAACATATTGCAGGTTTTGAGGATCATAGCTGCCATTGATGGATGGATTCATGAACATCAGAGGATTTGTTGTAGCTTTCCCATTAAATCATTGTTTATTGTCAAAGCAATCTTTATCTGTTTGTAACACGGATTTCTGCACAATGGATGTTCTTCCTTTTTTCATATTCACCATGCTTCTACCAATCATTATATATCCCTTTGTCTGTTATACAATTTGATTTCCTTTGATCTGTAGGATGTTATGACTCCTTTTCCAATGGAATGCCTCTGCAGACAAGTTGTTTCCCTCTCCCTTTCTTTCCCAGTCTTGCTGATCCACCTACCCAAACCATTTTAATCCATTTATATTCCGATGGGTACTGGGATTGCACTTACAACAATCTAAGTGTCACTCTCAATGCTAACATTTTTGGTGCCGTTACCGAAAACATAAGTGAAGGAATCTTCCCTAAGAGAATGACAACGATCAGATCCAGCTCTTGATGGTAGACAAGAGCGGGACACAAGCTTGACTGCAATCTTCTACCTGGCGACTCCAAATTCATCATAGATAAGTCTATGGGTGACTCCACTGGTTTGAAATGGACAAGATTCTTTCTCAGAGGTATGCATTTTGTGATTTCTCAAATATCTCTGGTTTTCCAAACCCCGTGCCTGATAGAAGTGAATGGGAAGGTTTCCTTCCTAGGTTTAGAGGGGAAAATTGGGAAATGCCAGCTGAGTTTTTACTAGATTTTCACGAGTGCATACTTAAGATGAAATTTATACATGGAGATGTCCTCATCAATTTTTTTACATAATCTTTTGATGGAGCAACTCATGATTGGTGTAGATCACTCCTGGTTTCTTGCATTACTTCACTAAGATATTTTCATGCTGCATTTTGTTTGTTTTGCAAAGAGAAATTTGCAGGTGACTTCCTTTATCAAGAATGTTGTATGAATTCGATTTGCTGAGAAAAGGATCAAATAGTCATAAAGAGTATGTTGCAGTAGAAGACAATTTTCATTATGATCAAGAGGTTGATGATATTCTAAGTGATATCCAGAATGTAGATACTTTTGACATTGTATCAAAGTATCCACTATTTTAAGTTGTCATGAAAATCAAATTGTTTCCTTTGAGTATTCAAATGATAATGAGCAGATCGATATATCAGCATGTGACAATTTTGAATTTGATACATGGGAATACAATGAAGGAGATAAGGAATAATTGCAACAACAGTTGGAATTCTATTTATCACCTATTGATGAGAAGAAAACTCCAAGGATCATCGAGGAAATGTCTATCATTTCTATTCCTGCACTTGCAATAAACATCAAACAACATATGGGTAGCTATAAAATATACGAGGACCATCATTTTATTGATGAATCAACCGTCACAGAGGAGCAAGATGGTTTTTTTGAACCATTAGAAATGTCTCTTCATAACTTTCATGATCCTGTGGATTTTTACATAGATTTATATTTTTCAAAGGTTTCTAATGATCCAGTTGTTGGTATGATTTCAGATCATAGTTGTAAGTATCCATTGCTTACTAACCTCTTGTTGCAAGCTTCATATCACTTGAAATTTCTTTCAAATAGTTGCATGGAAAGAGTTATTTTCATTAGTTTGATACTCACCTGGCTACATTGGAAGTATGACTTCCATTAAACAAAGAAGCTCAACTGGATAGATTAATGTAGGAATGTATATAAATAAGCTTTCTATGAAATCATTTGGTTTGCAATGAGTGTTTTTCAGTTTTTAATAAATGATCAGAGGTGCTCTCAAGGCATATACAGAGTACATATTGCAGAGATGGGATGGATAAAGCATTGGAACTACATGTTCTTGGCAGCTCACAGGGAGCATGCCATCCCCTCTGGAGCAAGATGTTAGCACATAGAATTGTAGGAGTAAAAAATAACCATTTTGGTTTTGTTTTTGAGTCACGCCTTTGATCCTTACATCATTACCATGACATGTCACCTCTCAGTTGTATAAGAGGTTCTCTTTGTCATCATCCATCTATTTAAATGTCAAGTTAAAGACAATTGTATGTGCTTCCAACTCCCTAGGAGAGTTCGCAACATACTCAAATTCTCCATTCATTCATTGCCATCATTAACTTTTTTTCATGCTCAGGGATTTCATTATATTCAGAGCCTATTTTAACAAATTTTTAGGGATCGAGTATTTGGACATTCTAACAGTCTCCTCGAAGCATGAAAATATTGTTTGAATCAGGTGCTGCGAACTAGATGAAGGAGAGAGATAGAGGAGCAGTTGAGTTGCTCATTTGTAAGCCTCATGGCTTGTTTGTAATGACATTTTTTGCCACTAAATATTCATGAGAGTTGTTATCAGATTGTCTTTTGTGTGTTTCCATTTCTTTGTTATTTTCTTGCTTGACCATATTACAGGTTTTGAGGATCATAACTGCCATTGATGGATGGATTCATGAACATCAAAGGATCTGTTGTAGCTTTCCCATTAAATCATTGTTTATTGTCAAAGCAATCTTTATCTGTTTGCAGAAAGGATTTCTATACAATGGATGTTCTTCCTTTTTTCATATTCACCATGCTTCTACTCATCATTATATATCCCTTTGCCTAATATATAGTTTGATTTCCTTTGATATGTAGGATGTTATGACTCCTTTCCCAATGGAATTCCTCTGTAGACAAGTTGTTTCCCTCTCCCTTTCTTTCCCAGTCTTGCTGATCCACCTACCCAAACCATTTTAATCCATTTATATTTTGATGGGTACTGGGATTGCACTTACAACAATCTAAGTGTGACTCTCAGTGTTAACATAAGGGATGATTCTGCGTTTATTAGTTCATGTTCATCCTTCTGTCTCTTTGCATGATCCCATTCGACAGTGGCCTTTTTTAGATTTTGGAAAAATGGACAACCACTCTATCATTATTGTCAATGGGGGTCCATTGTTCCTTGAATAAAGAGATAAATAATTCTTCCTTTAGCCAATCTGAATTAAATTTGAAGGGGTTGGCAATTTTTTTTTTTTTTTAAAAATCTTCTCTCAACCTCCATAAAGATTGGGTGATGATCAAACTCCCCTCCATATCTAATCCATTGTCTAAAAAGGAGAGGAGTATTCAAGATTTTTTTTGAGATAAAAAAGACATCTAATCATTTGGTAATGTAGTCCTCCTCTATCCTCTTATTCTCCAGGAAGGACATAACCTTATGGGAGCTATATCTATCATTCCCTATTCTCTCATTATGTGGTTGAAATTTTTTGAGAGGGAGTCTGGGTTAGCTCTTTGTCCCTAAGATTATTCCAATCCTAGAGAGTAGTTTAGATCGCCTCTGAGGATGAGATCTTTATTTCTCAGAAAATACTTGTTTAAGAGGTTTTCCCAGAAGGGTATGCGGTCCTGATTAGGTCCATATACATTCAAGACCATGAACCATCTACCCAGATCCTCCAGGACAATTTTTATGCCAATGCCTAAATCAAAACCCCATGAATTTAACAGATTGACAGTTCCAGTGTTCCATCCCATAGCTAGTCCCACTGAGCAACCTTTTGAGTCAACACCAATAAACTTCCATTTCTTGAGAAATCCCTCTAATAAAGGGATGACCGAAGATGATTCCCCCATAGTCTCCTGAAGAAGGATGAGGTCTTGTTGTCACGACTCCACCAACCTATGGAGAGCATTTTTCTTGGAGCGTATTTCCACACCCCTGTAGTTGAAGGAGATCAATTTCATTTTGTAACCCCTTCCAGGGTTTGCGTTGCTCTAAGGGCCCCAAAAATTGATAACTGTCTTCCTGCTTCCATAACAAACTTGGATTGAGCTTTGTATAAAAAGGATTTTCACCCTTTTCCCTTCCCACCCGAGGGGCGAGGTGGATTTATCCCCAACCCCTCCAACTTTTGTCTCACTTCACCAAGAATCAAAATGGATATGTTTCTTAGTTGATAGGCCACGACATATTCTTCTGAATCCTTTGAAGATTCAGGGTCCGGGCTGAAAAGAGGAGGAGATCAGGCCAGAGGTTAGGGAGAATTATTCAGAGGGGGGCCAGGGGGTAAAAAGGAAATGGTGTCTAGGCATTCCATGGAAAGTGAGATATTATTCAAGAGCTCTGCCCCGTTCTTATCTAGAAAAGATAATGATTGAAACAAATAATTTAAGGAGGGAAATGAGCATGGTGACATACCAAGATGAGAGATCATTCCCTATCAAAATTCCATTGCCGAAGTCATGACATGATTTGAGATACCATGGTCGGAGCTCAAGATTGAATTTGAAAGAGAAGAGGATACCATGACTGAATTTTGTTTATCATTCCTAATCTCCTGAAGTGGAGCATTCTATGAGTATGATAACGATTTCCTTGTTTCAATGAGTGAGATAATGAAGACACCTCGATCTGGGATGAACCCCTCTTTTTCTGTGTACATGAAGTTTGTTCTTTCTCTTTACTTTACATCAAAAGCTAGCACTCATTGGCTATGTGGCCATGTTTGTGACATCTATGACACTGAAAAGGAATACCTTCATAGTACAACTTTTCTATATAAAATTTTTCTCCCTAAGAAAGTTTAATTTGCTCTGCTAGTCCCCTTCTGATGTTCAAGGAGACAAGGATACGAGCAACTGACATCTTACTCATCAGGAGGAATGACATATTGACATCCATAAAAGTTCCAATGGCATTTCCAAGGCACCTGAAACCCTTCAAATTCCAAAGTTCGAGAGGTAAACCAGGCAAGTGAACCAAAATGGGCATCTCATCTACTTTTTCGCGACTAACATCAAAGAGCGAAGTCCATCTTTCGAGCTAGACCAGTGAATATTAAATGCACCATGGGGATTTTAAGACCTAATATGCATCCTAGACCTTTTTGAATCTTAACATAAACCAACCCTTTGTTAGGGTCTTTACCACTGACAATTGATTCAAGGAGTTAGACCAAGATTTAGTCACCCATTCCATGACGATTTTGAGTCCAAGATGACACCTAGAAGCACGACTCACAACAATCATTTCTACCATATCCACCACCCACGGGAGCATAATATCCTCCCCTAATGCTAAATTTAGAGCGTGACTAACTGCTTTTATACATGGATGTTTTCTTCGTTTTGATGAGAGAATATTTTTCCTTTCCCTAGGGGCATATTTGTGTGGTGAGGGAGCCTGATCTAACTGATTCATGATTAGATGAGAGGTGCCCTTAACTCTTGCCTCCTCATCAGGGAGAGTGGGAGAAGATAGATAGGGAGAGGCCAAAAAATTTGCAGGTCTTAAAGAGGAGGACTTACCCGAGTCGAAAGTAGAAGAAGACCGCACCAAGACAATCGCCATAGAAATTGTATATGGATCCCAACGAAGAATCTAGGAATCTTCCCAGCTTAAACTACCCTCAATTAAACCAAAAATTCTTGGGAGATCTGTGAAAGGAGGGTTAAAAGGAAGCAAACCCTCGAATGGAACCTCAAGAAGAAAATGTGTTTGAGTGGCAAGCTCCAGTCCGCAAATATAGAGACAAAACCTCTGATAGAGGCCCCGAAGGAGAGAGAAGGAATGAGATCGAAGGAGAAACCTCGTGATCTTGCCTAAAATATGAACCAAAATATATCTAATCTGGAGCTGAGAATGGAGCCCCAATGTTAGGGAGGATTCTTGCTGCAGTGAACGGGTCAAATGGGTAGCCGATAGACCCACCATCCCCCATGTCTCCCACTGTGGACATAGTTTCTAGATAGGATTTGATGGAAAGGCTAGATGGCAGTGACCAGATCTGCTGCTCATTCGACAGGCCCCAAGAATAATCTACAATATCCTCCCTATCCATAAAGCCCGAAAAAAGAGAAATGACTGCCTACCACAAAAAAAAATATCCCAGGAAAAACCGTGCCAAAGGAAATGATAACTGCAAAGAGAGCGGGTGACTACCCACCAGGGGTAAACTTAGGCTGACCTCAAAGACCTACGGCTAGGGATTCCATAGTCCATCCTCTCTCCAAATATTCCACAAGATTTTTTTAAACATCGAGTTGGGATCCTCTCTTAGTAGCACATGTCCCCTACTAAGATTTTTAACATAGCCCCTCCATAGATAAGCATGTATCCCAACCAAACCTAGATCATGAGCTTGCATCCAAACTTCAGTCCAAATATTAGTGGTAGCAAGGAATCTCTCTTGATTTAAACAAATAAAACCTCTCTCAAGAAAGCAGTGAAATCCTTGGCAATAAACATATTACCACTCCCTATAATTGTGTCTAGATTTTTCTCTTTTTCTTGCCTTCTCCAACAATATTTCGTGGGTCAAATCCACCAATTCGTGGGTCAGATCAGAAATTTCAAGATGCGTACTTTTCCCATTCTCTCATTGATTTATGAGGAAGACTTTTCAACTACTAGCTTGACTGGTAAATAAATTTTCTGGGACAGAGGATTGTTTTGGGTCTGAGCATTTTTAAATCCAACAGAGTACTGGCCTAGTAGGGGTCATCTCAACCATTACTTGTTCCTCTCACCATTCCCTCTCATGCATCATAATCTGTATTAGCAACACCTTCAACAATTATTCAACAATTTCCATTTTATTTAATAACAAAAATATTTACGTTACCTTCTTTAGCAAAGGTTCATCATTTCCCAAAATCCACACATAACCAATCTGTCTATAGTCTTTTGCAATAATACAATTATATTTACAAGTTGGGGGAAACATGGGTATTACAAAAATCCAAACCAAGGATTGTTCGCTCTGATACCAAATGTTATGTGCCAAATAACCCAATAAACATTAAAAAACACCAAATTTAGTTATGTCATTCATAGAACAAGTGAATGAGTGAATACAATCCTCTTCAAGGAGGCAACCTCCAATTACAAGATACCCAAATGAACAATATGATATGATTATTGACACGTTTCTCCTTGATTTATAAATAGGAGATAAATAGGGAATGAAGTATCCTACACTCTAGGATGACCTAACTGTAACTATATATTACTATTGAATGAGGGTTGGGCCCCTAACATCCTTCACCCAACTTGTATTTTTTAAAGACCTTTATTTTATTCCAACTCCAATCTCTTCGCCAAGATACATGCATTTTGAGGCCTAAATTAATCTCAAGATCACCATGTGTTCCGATATTCACTTGTCTACGTGAATAAAGTGAAACTTGGTGTTTAATTTTATTCGATGTTACTCAATCATGGGTCTAGGAGTTAATTAAAATAATGAATTTTCTAATACCTCTTTGAAATAGGTAGAGGTTAATAAGTATGAATTATCAACCATAGTTCTACTATTATTAAGCAACATTGGTAGCCACTACTAAAGAGAGTAGACCTAACTTTATTGTGTCCCCTTTCTAGGTGATTTTTGGATTGACAACCTCCCAATATTTCCATTCACTCTTGACCAAAAAGGTTTCTTAATTTTTATATAAGTTGGAGTAATAATTAGAGTTTGGAAGTCCCAAGGGTTAGCTCAATTAGTTGGTGACATTGTTTCCAAGACATTGCCAATAATCCAACATATTGTGCAAGTCCTTAATTTGACTTCCACTAGGCCAAATGCACTAAGTCTACATCGATTTCTTTACATTGGTTACCATCCTAGAAATGGGGGGAAGTCCCAAGGAGTTTCCAAATGATTTATTTCCAAGGAGAAAAATAATAATTAGACTTTGGATGTCAAATCCATTCCAAGAACTCTTTCCAAGTGGGGTTTGATAAATGATATCATTTAAAAAAATATTTCCATGCTTCCTTTCTCTTGAGAGCTTGGATAGTCCATTTAGCACAATGGAAATGGGATTTGGTGTGAGTATTGACTATCCCCACCCCCCCTTACCACCATTGTTTGGAGAGAAAACACAAATTCTAATTTACTACGTGGAAGTCTTTATCACCATTAATTTTGGCCTAGAGGAAATTGTGAAGGATTTTCTCCAAACTCTTATAGGCACTAGTTGACAAGTGGTTGTATATCCTTACATTGTATGAAAATTCTTATGAAAATTTGGTCGACATTTAATTTTGACCAATATTATCCGAACAAATGGATCTGGACAAGTGAATGGTTGTAATACCTAGTATCTACAAGTGTAAGTAGGTAATAAAAAAGGTTAGACAAACAATGAAATATAATGCTAACATAAAAGTGAATAAGTCAAAAGAGAAAAAAAGAGAGAATTAAATGAAAAAAAAATCAAATAGGAGAGAAAAGAGTGAGGAATGGAAAACGAAAGGTCATTCATGTTAGCCTCCCGATTACCTCAACTCTCTCTATTTTTTTTTTTTACTTTCACTCTCAAAGGGTCTTTTGGACAAAGAGAGGAGATGATCCATACAGAGCCATGAGCTGCATTGTAACCATAGATAGTCGAAATGAGAACTGAGAAAACATTTGAAGTTGGTTTTCCAAAGTAAATTTTTGAGTTCATTGTGATTGATTGCTGTGTTTACTGCTGTGAGAATATCTCATATGTGTTTGAAATACTACTCTTATTTATATTAAATTGATGCATGGTTATTTTAAGGGCATTGAAACTCAACCTCTACTGTATCTTTGTGGATTTCCATTATAGTTTCAATCTCCATGTGCAAGTGAAGAACACCAATAGATAGAATTTTCAGATTGCTTATCTAATTGGGTGAATGAGATCGAGGGTTGTAGTGAAAAATGTGTTGAAATAGTTTAGTGAGTTTCTAAGTTCGTTTATTTTTGGTTGTTGGACAAATTTCTCTCTTCCACGAGATATAATTTCATCATTTCCAGACCACAAGCCTCTCCCTCTAAGTTGATTTATCTTGTTGGCACTCCATAAGATGAATTTCTTCCTTCATGAGTGGATTTATGCCTTAGGTGGGTGTTTTCTCTTACCCACAAGTCATATGTCCATTCAATTGCATAGTAGAGACCGTACGCATTCATACGGGTCGTACGCATTATCACGAGCCATGCTTGTCCCTTGTGTGGGCGTTTCAGGGTTCAAAGAGGTTGTTTTGGGGTTGCAGGAAATAGTTTTTGTGCCTAGGAGAAGGGCGTACAACCTAAAGAGCTCGTGACACTGCACTGGGTTGTTCAAGAATCAATGAGAGAGCTTCCTTCAAAATTTTTGTTCTCCATTGATGGATTCATGGGTTTGTCAGGGTTCTAGACTCATATCATCAATAAGAAGACATTCTTTCACCCTTTGGTAGTGCATTGAGCCCCTTTGAGGCAATGAGCTAAGACTCTAATTCATTGAAGCTTCAAGCACATTATTTTACTCTTGGTTTTCAGTGTGGAAATCACTGGAGGATTAATACTTGCCAATGGTTTTCTAATTGAACTCTCATACTTCTCCCTACTCATAACCTTTTTGTTTGCAAGTGTAAGAATTCATGGCCAATGAATTTTCTTTGGCATTTATTATATTCATGTTTTCAATTTCCTTTCTTGTTGAAATTTTCCAATTTGAAAGGCCATGAAATCCAAGGAACTAATATTTACATGCTTCAATGCTGGGATATGATAAATTCCACTAGAGAGTTGGGTAGGAAATTTAATGCCCCCCCTACAAGCAAACCTTGCTCTGTGCTCCAATAAAGAAACTATTCACTCATTTGATTAAAGTGCTAGTATATTAGTTAATGAAGAGGTTCCACTGAGTTGATGCTAAACATATTTTTTGTTGTTGCACTTTTCAATATGTGGTGTATGTGAAGCAGTTGGCTTAGAAATAGAGAATTACAAACAATACAATCTGTTCACACCCACTAGAGAATAGTGGCAAGAGGAGTTTTCACTCATAACGATATAAGGTTGATAATCGACAACAAAGCCTTTCTTTTTTTCCTATTAATGGATGAAGGTAGAGTCATATTTTATAATACTAACAACATAGGTTCTTAAATTTAGGAACTTGATGGTCATTGCATTGTTAGTCGATTGCTTATGTGAATATTACATAGAGAAAGGAACACAAGCCTCGAAGCCAATAACTTGAACTTGGAGACTTGATTGTTGTTGCAGAGTCTATCTGTTTTTAGTCCTTAATTTTACACTAAGTTTAGAACCATTAGTAGCCATTCTAAAGGAAGAGAACCCAACATCATATAGAGAATAGAGGTAATATTTGATTTTTCCCAGAGGGTTCATGTTAGTGAACTGAGTGGGATATAAGTCCCAAGTTTATAGGTCCAAGCTATCAAAGTAGTTGAATCCTTGACCGTGAAATAGATTTGGAACTTTGAATAGAGTGAAAAATCAACATGGGTAAAGAAAACATAGAGAGGTTGGAAGTTTTAACGACCATCAATGCCCAAATTCAAGCAGAGTACCCACTCTTGAAGGAACATGTCTATAGGTTTCACCAGAGGATGGCAGAGATGGATACGAAGCACAAGATTGTTGCCATTGATAAAAAATCAATTTGATTAATGCTAAGACTCCCTCAAAGTGATTATGGTAGATTGGCACAAGAGAAGACTTTAGCTTGTACACTTGGGAGAGAAGGTCATCTAGATGGGTATCTATTTGGAGGACACGATCACTTGGATGAAGACTTAGTTGCAACAATATTTGGAAGAGAAGGAAGAGGCATTGGAAAATATCTAAGCAACTATCCAAGATCAATGTGAATCAAGACCACTTTCCATTACCATTGCCACTACCGAAGTCAACACCATGACCGAGACAACTTTTCTAATCTCATCTTCCATATACCTTTCTCACAAGCACTTGGATGATTTTGAAAAGCATACCAAAGGTATTGTTTCCAAACTATTAAGAAATACAAGATATGATGGTCAAGGGATAGGAAAAATAATTCAAGGAATCATAATCCCCATCGTAGCTAAATAAAGAGTCAAACATGAAGGCACAAATTTTGATGGTAGAGAGGAAAAGGTCACAAAATCCAATATCACATTTGTGAAGGAAAATGACATTGCATAATTTGCCTGCTTATCATAAGAAAGAGAAACAATGGATGAAGGTTGAAACCCACTACCACCTCAACCTTCTTGTGGTGGATGGAAGAAGGGTACTGATGAGAAGAGCTCTAAGACTTATCCTGAACCATCACTATGAAAAAGAAACAAGAAGATCAACCATAAGAAGAATAAGAACCATGGGTATGGATTGGGTAAGACATCCCTTGTTTATCATTGTTGTAGGAAGAAAGGCCATAGTGCTGCCAACTGTTTCTACTCAGATTTATGCTCATTTTTCAATAATAAAGGCCCTCTTGAGGCATATTCCTTAGAGAAGCAAGCCACCATCTACAAACCTAAATGTTTTCATAGAAACAAGGACAAGAATCCTTCCCTAATACAATAACAAACTCAAAGGTACATGGATACGAAAATAATTTCAAGCAATCCATACAATAGTGCTAAGAACTTTTTCCACCAATGTAATTTGAGTGGTCGTTGGGAAGCAAAGTGTTGGTGACTTCATCCAGAGATTCACCATAAAAATTTCACAACCAAGAGAGGAGCATGGAGAGTGAGAAATGAAGAATATGAAGAGTTTCCTACATCTCTGGACCAAGGAATATAAGCTATTCAAGGAGCTATAACAACGCAGGAGGTCAATGACACCAATAAGATATACAACAGGTTGATGCTAAGGGAAGCCACAATCCAATTGTTTTATTTTTTATTTTTTTATATTGCATCAGTAGAACCCATTCTTGAATATGTGCCAAAGATTGGTGCACAAAATTTAATGATCTTGGGAGAGTTCTCGAGAAATCCATGACATGCTTGTAAGCATGTGTAGGCACCAGAGAGTTGTTTCCATGTCGGGAAGCAAATAATCCTAACAAAATAATGTAGACCACACTTCACTTATGGAATTTTTACATGATAAGATAACATACTAGGGTCACACTAAACAAGAATACCAACATTTGACTTGACTTCATTGAATACCACGATGGACCATCTCCAAGTTTGGGAGATATATGGGAATGAATATTGATTGCAAAGTTTGGATCTAGTGTAATACCCCTGTTTCCCCCAGCCTGTAAATATAACCACTAGAAGACTATGGACATATCTTTTATGTGTGGATTTTGGCAAATGTTGAACCTTTGCTAAAGAATGTGATGTAAACATTTATGTTATTAATATAAAAGGAAAAATGTCAAATAATTGTTGAAGGTGTTGCCTATACATATTATGATGTCATGAGAGGGAATGGTGAGGGGAACCATGACTGCTTGAGATGACCCTTGCCAGGCAGTACTCTGTTGAATTAAAAAAACAAAATATTCAAAACCCAAAATTGTCTTCTACCCAGGAAAAATTTAATTACCAATCAAGTTGGTGGTTGGTTTGTCCTCCTCAAAAATCATTGAGAGAATGGGAATATTACCCATATGTAATTTTCTTATCTGATTTACAAATTGGGGGATTTGACCCACAAAATCTTGTTGTAAAAAGAAAGAAAAAGAGGAAAATCGTGGGCATAGGAAGGAGGATGCAAACGGTTGAGTCTGGAGACCAAAATATGAGTGGAGAGGAGTGTGAGAACTCTTTTGGTTCTTATCATAACAACTAGAATTGAAGAAATGTGTTTTCTGGGTGCATGAATCATTGGTAATTTTCTTCAAATTAGGCTCATAAACAGGGCTATGAAATTTTAGTGATTGGATGAGCAATCACGAAGGAACTAAGAGGGGAGAGTTTTGAGGGACTGTTGGGTAGTGACAAGCCTCCCTTGTGTTGTGTATGATAGTTGTTGAATCTCTTTGTGACAAGAGAAACCCCCTTGCTTGGTGGATTGAAGACTTGGTTTGCCGAGTTCCTGTAGGTGAAGGAGAGTGGCCTTCATCTTTTCTCATGTGCAGAGTAAAGGAATTTACGCTCATGGAATCATACTCTGGCTTGGGGGTGTTCAAATGTGAAAACATTAGGAGCAATTGTGCCTACGGTTGGGTGGAAAGTGGCACACCCTTCAACAATTGCCAACAATTTCTAAAGTTCATATAAGTTTTTATTTGTGCCTTGTATTGTCATGACAAGTCTATTTAATACCGTGGATTTCAAATACTAGATAATTGCAGAATTTATTATCCTATTCAAATGGTGGAGTTGTCACTCTAATTGTCTGGCTGACTATGAAATATGAAATAATGTTAAAAAACATATTTTGTTGTTGGTTTTATACATGTCTTGGTTTGAAAGGGGAAGTTGTTAGTAATGGTTTGTCACTCAAAGTATGAAAAAAGTGTTGGCTGGTCACTTATAGTAGTTTATGTGAACAAATCCATGAGTTATTAGTGAAGAGTAAGCCACTAAAGTCCTTGCAAAGCAATCTTGGTAATAGGGAATGCAATTGCTGATATAAACATGAAGACTAGTCAGTTGGCCTTCACTATTCTATTGGCCTTAGAGATATTCTAGGATTCAATATTAGAGGAAGTGCATACCCCTTTTTGGTCTTGAAAGAATAAGCCAAATGTTGAAGAAAGCCATAGTATTTTTAAAAATAAATAGTAAGCAAGAAGGAGGAATAAAGTTGTTCCTAGTTTGAAATAAAAAGAAAATTAGGAGTTGAATGCATTGTAATTAATTAAGTTTCATTAGTATTTTGGTAAGAAAATAATTTTACCAGGAGTTACATAGTAACTCAATGTCCAAAGGGGAATTAATTGAACATGGTAGCTATTTCATGAAAATAGTGCAGAATCACATAAAAAAGGAGAATAGTAATTTCTGGTAAAAACATAGTTTAATCATGAAGGATTTTATCTCAAAGAAATGTAATGTTCTGGAAAATAATTTAAACAAATAAAAATTGCTCGAATTGATATATGTATTTATATATTTATATGTTTTCTTGGTAAATTTGAATGAATGGTAAAGGTTGGTAAACTTTGGTAAAATTTCCAAAGTTACCGTTCTTTTTTTGTTTGTTTGTTAGTTTGTCCGTGACATGTGGGACTAACCTGTGGCTAAGAAACCGCAACTCAGGGGCATCTAAGCCATCAAAATCACCAGCGGATCACACCCGGCCTGAGCCACACCAACCCTTAACATGGCTGGATTTTTTGTCCCCGCAGGTTTCAAACTGATGACTTTAACATCATGGAGTGCCTTAATAGTACACTCTGTCACCAACTGTCCTACACCTTGGGGACTAAAAGGTATGTGGGCTTGGCCCAATTAAGCTTTGTTCTGTGACTAGACCACGTCCTTGCTCGGGTTTGAGCACAAGACCTGACCTTTTTTGCAAGAACGACTTTACCATCCAGCCGCCTCCGCCGACATTTAATAATTTGAAGGACATGGGGGTGGGCTTTGATCCACTTATGTGTGCACGGGTCACGATGCCATTTAATATAGTATCTCTGGGTGCAACCACACGTTCGACCACTACCTCAAGGTGCCCCCATGGCTCCAGGTAAATCCCTAATGAGAATTGAACCTTTACCAACAGTGAAAAACTCCTCGCTTTTCACCATTGGATCCAACCCCTTTGGGATAAAGTTACCATTCAAATGTATTAATAATTTGGATATTAAGTTGAGGAAGTTATATATTAAAATTATGTGACTTCCAGTCTAGTGCGTGAGAGATGGGAATTTTGGAAATTATTTCCCTTCTATGTGAGGATTAAACTGTGTCAAATCTCTTAACTTTAGAAATTACGCTTTGCGTAGAATGCTCTATTCTCTTGCCAGGTGTTAATATTAAAGTATTTTATTTATCAACGTTTAAAATGCATGGAAAAAAAAATCCTCTTATTTTCTCAATGGAATTATATATGCATATATATTACCAAAATCTCAATTTCCTTCGGAGTTTGGTGATCGGATAATAGGGAGGAGAAAGCATGGGTTGACTCCGAATATATCGGAGTGATGGTCTAAGCATTATGAAATTTTAAATATATTATAATATAATATTTTCTCTTTCATAATTGGTCATCGGAATAAAAGGAAGGAAGTACTTGAAGGAAGTGCACATCTATCACAACGATGGCGTGAGTGTTAAAAGGGCCCCACATATATTTTATAATATTAAATTATACTCCTTCGTGATTGGATGTCGGAAAAATGAGAGGAGCACACATGTTGAGAGTGCGAAGACCTTAGGACAATGGCCTGAGTCGATATAATATTAAATATTATAATAATTAAACAAAATTTTCTTTTCCTTTTCAAAGTTGACTATCAAAGTTGACCATCAAACAAACGAGAGGAGTACACACGTTTAAAGTGCGAAGGCATTGGGGTGATGGCTCGAGTCTATAAAGTATTAAATATTATAATAATTTAACACAAATTCTTTTTCCTTTTTGGAGTTGACCATCAAACAAAGGAGAGGAGCACACGTGATTAGACTCCGAAGTATGATAGCTTAAATATCATAAGGTTATAAAATATATAATATTTCACGTAAAGGAGGTCTGAAATACCTGAGATACTATATAAAATTAAATATATTGTAATTCCTTTTCTTTCCCAATATATATATATATATATATATATATATATATATATAATTACGTGAAGATTTCGGTGCGAAGTCATAAGCTAGGGTCTATGATTTATATGTTAATCAAGGTTCATAAACATAAGTATATTATAGTTTAATTAATTATATTAGAATATAATATAATTATGTTATAGTATAGTTAATTAAATTATAAGATAATCATTACAAGAATGGTATTTAAATTAATACCAAAACCCTTTTCGTGATGTGGAATTTCCAAGGGAAAGAGAGGGAAAGTAA
>ML785959.1:167228-182823 GCA_009831015.1 Picea engelmannii
TTGAATTAATTGAAAGTGAAACTTACAACCTGAGCCTTGATGTCATAGGTCTCCTTTCGATGGCTTCTAGTTCTGACACACACACTTGCTCATGCATGAAGAAAATCAACCACATGTGATGACCTTGCTGTTGTCTCTTGCTGCTGTAGCATCAATCCTCCATACAGTTTTGCACTAATTCTCTAATCAAACTCTTGCTAACTTGATGCTAACTGAACTTCTTAACCCTTTCCATGAGAAATCTCCTCAATATATAGGAAGAGATAGATTAGTTACTTGGATAGGGAATGATCCCAAGATATCTAGAATGACAGTACTTGAATAACCACTCAAAAGCCAACTCACCCTTCTAGAAGATTCCCTTCTAGAAGGTTCGAGATATTTATCTTTTCCCCTTTTAAGAGCATGTTTGCACCCTAACCATGAGTACAGTGTGAGAAGTTCGCACCCCAGCTTAAGGTAGACTGCGGGAAACAGGCATTCCCGCAGGTGAATATATAAGTAGCCTGCGAACATGTTTCAAAGTGTGAATTCTGGAAGAAGACAACTGTAACTTTTCTCAGGAAAGTATTCTTGGTAAAGAGCTTGATTTTCTATTATCATGACATCATCATGACCTCATCACAATGACCAAATTTATGGATAACAGGGGGGGGGAGGATTAATTAGTAAATACTAATAATCCCTAATGAGGATTAAATAATTGAATCCCGAGGAGTGTAATTTTAAGAAAATATTGATTAAGTAACTTAATCAATTCATAGGAAATGACAAATGTGAATCTTTGGTCGAGTGAGCCTTTGTACCTTATGGTGACGTGGCACATCGTGATGGGTCCATGTGTCCAGTGGATATTGAGCCACATGTAACGTAAGGAGATAGGTACGCAGTGGCAACAGTGACCAAGGTGGAAAGCGAGATCCAATCTCAGTTGTGGATATTCGAAGGTCCCACGTAAGCTAAGTGTAGTTGGAGAAAGAGAAGGGTCATTAACCGCAATGTGAGTTAACGGCTTCAAAGTAATCAAAGTCGTTGATGTTCCAACCCCAAGGTTCGTTGGATCTGTAGGCTAGATCCGTCATAGTGTGTGTAGTACGAGAGAGTCTTTCAAAGTGAGAAAGGTGCGGGAAATCTGCTAACCTCGATGGGAGGACTCCAATGAAGAAACAAATCTTCGAACCAACAGACAAGGGATTCATATGGGTCAGGTGGAAGATGCCACATTAGTACCATGTCAGATGACACGAGTGATGAGGAATGGCGTGGTTTCCACATGTCACTAAAGATGAATTCAATGAATGAAAGTCCATAAACTTTGGAGAGACTATAACTTTTGATCCAGAGCTCAGTTATGAGTATGGTTACAGTTGTTGGAGAGCTCTTGATGAGAAAAAGATGATGGTAGCATCAAGATGAGGCTTTGAGATGGTTGAGGCAAAAATAAAATTTAATACCCCATCCCTTATAAAGGTACTTAGGGGGTTGTGTGTCTTATATAGTGGTATCAGAGCAAGAAACAACAATAGGCCTGGATGGGCCATAAATCAGTCCCAGAATTGGTGTAACAAGGCCAAGAAAATCCTGTTAGAAAGAGTTCTTCTGCATTGGGAATTTTTTTTTATCTATTGTCGGCACAAGTTCCTTGATTGAAATTTCGTTTCGGAATTTCCTACAACAAAAAAGTTACATGTTGATTCACAACAAAAGGAACATATTGTTGTTCTATCGTAGCTACTCCTACAAGAGTGGGAATATGTTGGAAAGCATTAATGGTTGAACCTGAATGTGAACGACTGAAAATGGCATCGTCCTGTTAAGGGATGCTTAAGCCCAAAGGATGGACGAACTAGTGATTGTAATGCTACCTCTAAGCATGGGAAGTTTAAGCCTATGACATTTATGAAGGTTGTTTATATGAGGGCTAAGACCCTTATGGAAAACTCCTCGTGGTTAAAGGAATTGAACATGAAGTGATATAATCCTTGGCAGTAATAAATTGTTGTTTTAATAAAAGAGACTAAGCCCTATATGTATAACCCCTCATGACTATGTGATCCAGATTATTTTCAGAACGAAATGAAAGGAGAGATATTACAATGAAATACACATAAAAATTTCCAGAAACAGAGAAATACAACAATATATGATTTCTATTAATGAAATAAATGTATAGAGACTGTAAAAATACCGAGCGCAAGACTCGCTAGAATGGTAGCAGCTTTATCTTTGAGAAGAGATGTGACAACTACACTCATTCGCAAGAAGATGATTAGAATGAGGCTTTGAAGGACTTTTTATGATAAACAAGAATGCTAAAACCCTAGAATCCAAAAACCTAAGCCTATGATATGAAGCGCCAAAATTCATGTGGGCCCCGTTGGGGTAAGTACATTAAATTCACAGGGTCGTAACTTTTGCATACAATCTCTGTTTTAGGCACGTGATAGCCCATTGGAAAGGTATTTTTGAGAACTACACATTATGCCATCAAAATTTGACTATGTCTACAATTTGACTGTGGAAAGCCAAGAAAACATTGTCTAGATCCCCAAAACGGCCCTGGAAGTACATAAATATGTAATGACATGGAAACTTAAAAAATAAGCCATTTGGAATAGGTGGGCGACCACCAATATCCACCTGGATGTTGTGTAGGTCTTCAGGACAACGCCGTAAGTGCAGAACCCACAATTAAAAAGAAATGTCCCCATTAAAAATAAACATGTTGAACTAAAAACTGTCAAGATGAGCCAGTTGGAATTTGGAACAGGTGGGTAGCCACCAATATCCACCTGGATCAATCCTCCCCCTTAGGAAGAAATGGTCTCCATTGCGTTGAGTGCCCAGTGAAGAGGGGGAAGCGTTTTCTGAATCTAAATCTTGGTAAGTTGCGTACCTTGTTGGAGAATTTGTGTTGCTTGGTTTGTGGAAGGCTTTCACCAACATGTTTTTGGAGGGGTTGAATATGTTCCACCAACCTGTTGTCTCTGGGCTTGACAGGGCATTGTGTAGGAATCATTGTAGGTGAAGAAAAAATATATGATTTCTCTTCTACAATCTGATTTTGCTGGATAGAAGGTGTTGAGGTTGCAGTGGTTGTATTGGCCTTCTATGTATCCTTTGAACATAATGTGAAGAGGATGAATTTTGTAGTATGATATATTACCTTGCGACACTGTTTTGGTGGAACAATAGTCGAAACTACCTTCGGTATCTTGTAGAGATGACCCCCCAGAGTAATAATGACACTATGGGGTCGAGACTCATAAACAACATGAGGTTTCCACATATATGGTTGTCCCAAAAAAACATCATAGACATCAAGAGGGGAAACATCGCACACTACCTCATCCTTGAAGGGATGGGTGCCATAGGACAAGCGACACTACTCGCTGACACATAGATCTCATCCTTGGTAAAGCCACCCGATGTTGTATGGCTGCGGGTGTGGTGTTGTCAACAACCCCAATTGTTTGACGACCTCAGCTAATATGAGGTTCTTCTAGATACTGCTATCAATAATGAAATGCAATGGGGTCCCCTTCACCCACATTTGTGAATGGAAGAGGCGCTCCCCCTCTTCAGGATCTATTGGTTCTTCTAGTTGAATTGTTGCAGTTATGGCAATAGAAGTTGGGTTTGCATCAATTATTTGTCTATTTTCAATATTTTCTTGATCAAATTCCGAATCAAGCTTCGGCTCGTTGTCTTTGACCTCGACCACCAATGAATTTTTTGAGCGACATTCATCAATGTTGTGCTAGGGAATTTTGTGGAATTTGTCACACCACTTCCCAGTGTCATTCTTCGTCTTTCCTTTACCCTTATTTGCCTGTGTCTTGGACTGGTTGTTGGAAAGTTGTTGGTTAGGGCCGTCTTTACCATGGTTTGGTTGTTGCGGATTTGTAGACCCAAACTCCCATTTGTTTTGGTACCTAAATTTCTGCTCAATTTTGACAACATATTGATAGGCAACTCCCAATGATGAGATGTTTAGGAAATCCATTTCGTTTTAGATGTACTTATGCAGAGCCCCATGATATTTCAGAACCAGATGTCACTTAGAGTCTTTGATACCCAACTTGTTGCGCAAGGTATGGAAAGTATTTATGAACTTCAATACTATTTGGATCTTCTCTTGCCACATTGTGGTCCATCTCATGTACTGGTCTTCATAGTTATCAACATGGTAGTATTGTTCCTTGACCGCATCCATAAAAAAATCCCAAGTGGGCTTGACCCCATATATTCTAGATTCCCCTATGGAAATTTTCTCCCGATAAGTTTCCCACCAATGTTTGACATGGGGTAGAGCCTTGAGGAGTGTGAAGGTGATCTTGTACCTATCGGAAAAATTGTGAATAGAGAAATAACCTTCTAGCAAATTCAACCATTTTTCTAAGGCATCTGCATCTATCTGACCTTCAAATACGGGAATATAAAAATTAACTTGTACCTTGAAGGGAGAGGTTCCTCCAAAGTGGTTGCTTGATGAATATGCACCTGTTGCTATCGACAGGCATTGAAGGATGTGGGAAAAATTATCCATCATGTCGTCCCTCTGTCGTGCGAGAGCTTTCTCAAGAAACATGTTAATAAAATCTTCTGCTCTGCCATTTTTTTCTTCCACCATAGAGGGTTTCTTGGGCGTACAAGAGCGATTGTCCTCAAGAGAGACAATCTAGAGAACCAACTTGCTATACTAGGACCTCATTGGGGACATGCACTGAAAAACGATCAAGAGCAGCCTGCTCTGATACCATTGATCCGGATTATTTTCGAAACGAAATTAAAGCAGAGATATTACAATGAAATACACATAAAAATTGCCAAAAACAGAGAAATACATCAATACATGATTTCTATTAATGAAAGAAATGTACTAAGACTATAAAAATACAGAGTGCAAGACTCGTTAGAATGGTGACAACTTTATCTCTGAGAAGATATGTGATGACTACGCTCATTTGCAAGAAGATGATTACAATGAGGATGTGAAGGCCTTTTTATGAAAAAAATGAATGCAAAAACCTTAGACATCCAAAAACCTAACCCTAGGAGATGAAGCACCAAAAGTCACGTGGGCCTCATTGGGGTAAGTTAGTACATTAACTTCCGTGGGTCATAACTTTTGAATACAATCTTCGTTTTAGGCGCATGATATCCCGTTGGAAAGGTATTTTCAAGAACTACATATTATGTCGTCAAACTCTGATTTTGGCCATAGTTTGACTGTGGTAAGCCAAGAAAACACAATTTAGAGCCCCAAAATGGCCCTCAAAGTACAAATATATGTAATGACATGAAAACTTCAAAAATGAGCCATTTGGAATAGGTGGGAGACCACCAATATCCACCTTGATGTTGTGTAGGGCTTCAGGACAACACCATAAGTGCAAAACCCACAATTACAAAGAAATGTCCCCATTACAGAGAAACGTGATGAACTGAAAAATCTCAAGATAAGCCAGTTGGAATTTGGAACAGGTGGGTAGCCACCAATATCCACCTGGATCAATACTCCCCCCTTAGGAAGCAATGGTATCCATTGCGTTGAGTGCCTGGGGAAGAGGGGAAAGCATTTTCTGAATCTGAATCTTGGTGAGTTGTGTGCCTTGTTGGAGAAGTTGTGTTGCTTGGTCTGTGGAATGATTTCACGGACTTGTTATTGGCGGGGTTGAATCTATTCCACCAACCTGTTGTCTCTAGGTTTGACGGGGCATTGTCTAGGAACTACTGTAGGTGAAGAAACAATATCTACTTTCTCTTCTACAATCTGCTTCTGTTGGATAGAAGGTGCTCAAGCAACATGTTAATAGAATCTTCACCTCTACCATTTTTCTTTTGTACCACCTGTTGGGGCTCAGAAATGTCCTATTTTCATCCACCTTTCCCTTCATTATTCTTCACATTTCATCGCCCCATTAACCTTTCATGACATCGTTTTCATAAATACATTTGGATTTCAACTTATTATTTTCCATTTTAGTATTAAAAGGGAATTTGTGATTAAATATTAAAAAATCAACATGTTTTCATATATATCTCAAAAATGTGTGAGCTTTGTAATGTGTAGGAATATGTGAAGGATTAATTCAAAATGACTTCTCGAATATTTCCTCCACCATTTCAAGATTTGAGAAGATAATTCAAGCCCATTCCAAGGAGAAGATCATGGAGATTTGGTTGGAATATCTTATCCAAGATATATGAGAGACATGTGTGAGGATTTAAAGGAATTATATTTTGTAATAATGGGAAAGTAGTTGAGAGAAAAGTGGATCTGTAATTATGATATGGTTATCTTATCTTCAAGGATTTCATGTATAAAAGAGAGTGCTCTCTCTTCATGAGAATTCAATTAGGATTCAGTTAGATTATGTAATTAGAATCAGAGTAGTCATTAGGATTCGAAAGAGAAAGGGATTCTTAGATTTGATTCATGGTTTTAGTTTTCATGCTTTCATTATTCTTTTATAAAGATTGATTTGATTATTGTAATATAAGATTGCTTCATTGGTGAGATCTGACATATGTTGTTGTGTCATTCAACTCTTCACATGTTGTATTTTCTTTTCCTTCATGTAGTTCGCCATTCCTAGATTAATTTCCTTTACGCAATTCTCCATTCCTAGATTAATTTCCTTCACGCAATTTCCCATTCTTAGAGTAATTTCATTTACGCAACTATATTAATTCAATTTCAGTCATGTGTTAGATTAATGATTCAATTTCAATCGTGTGTTAGATTAATGATTCAATTTCAGTCGTGTGTTAGATTAATGATTCAATTTTAGTTGTAGCTTAAAAATTAGATTAGATTAGTCCCGCTTCAATCTTGCATATACTTTGCGTGTGCTTCGTCAGTTTACAAAACCCGGGTTGACAAATTAGATAGTTGGGCAAGTACTACAACTCAATTAATACAACATTAGTTTGGGGCAGTATAACGATTGTCGTTCCCTTGTCACAATTGTTGTTCCTTTTGCTATTCATTTGAATGGAATGATTGTTGTTCCTTTTGTTACAATTGTTGTCCCTTTGCAGGGGTTGCATCTCTTGAGGACGGGTATTGAAAACAAAAGGTAAGAACCTATGTAGGCAACAATTAAAACACTTGTGCCAACGCCTACCTTTGGATGATGCATAGAGGTTATATTTTAAGACATATTTAGAGACCAACACCACCATAGAGGGTTTCTTGGGCGTGCAAGAGCGATTGTCCTCAAGAGAGACAAGCTCAAGACCCAACTTGTTATACTCAGACCTCATCGGGGACATGCACTGAAAAATGATCAAGAGCAGCCTATTGATCCAAATTATTTTCAGAACGAAATGAAAGCAGAGATATTACAATGAAATACACATAAAAATTGTCAGAAACAGAGAAATACATCAATACATGATTTCTATTAATGAAAGAAACGTACATAGACTGCAAAAATATAGAGTGCAAGACTCGCTAGAATGGTGGTAGCTTTATTTATGAGAATATATGTGACGGTTACACTCGTTCTCAAGAAGATGATTACAATGAGGCTCTGAAGGCATTTTTATGACAAACATGAATGCCAAAACCCTATACATCAAGAAACCTAACCCTAAGAGATGAAGCGCCAAAAGTCATGTGGGCCCCATTGGGGTAAGTTAGTACATTAATTTCCTAGGGTCATAACTTTTGCATACGATCTTTGTTTTAGGCGCATGATAGCCCGTTGGAAAGGTATTTTCAATAAATACACATTATGTTGTCAAACTTTGACTCCATCTATAGTTTGATTGTGGCAAGCCAAGAAAACACTATTTAAGCCCCAAAACGGCCCTAGAAGTACAAAAAGATGTACTGACACAAAAACTTCCAAAATAATCCAGTTGAAATAGGTGGGTGGCCACAAATATCCACCTGGATGTTGTGTAGGGCTTAAGGACATCACCATAACTGCAGAACCCACAATTACAAAGAAATACCTCCATTACAGAGAAACGTGTTGAACTAAAAACTGTCAAGATCAACAAGTTAGAATTTGGAACAAGTGGGTAGCCACCAATATCCACCTGGATCACTAGGGGACTGATGGAAAATTGTAAGGTCAGTTTACTTGACCTATAATGAATGAAAATTGTTGCTGGAATAAACCAGTTAGGAAAATAAAAAGGAGTCCTTTGGATCGTTTCTAGTCCTCCTGGAAGAGGTAAAGTGATATGAACATATGAGCAAGTTTATGAGTGCACAATTATAATAAGAGAATGTATATACCTATTGATCTAAAATATTTCCTATGCAGGTGAATGCAAAAGAAAAATAGCTAGAATATGTCTACATTGTAGACATGGGTAAAATGCTTGGTACACGAGGATATGCTGGAATGCATATGGAAAATATTAAGCATTCATATAACATGCATATAGACTTATTATATTTTGTTATTGGATGTAAAATATGGTGATGTCATAGATCATATGGTTAGTGATGATCTGATTATAGCAGCATAAGTAAAATGCCGATGATATTGATTGCATATTACCTTATGAGGATAAGTTAGAATGGTTAATGAAATGTTGATCCCGAATGTGGTAAAAGAAGTGTTGGGAATTTCTAGATGACCAATGGATCAAATTGACATCCAAAGGTGGATGGTATCCATATAAGTATGGCTCGGTATTCTCACTTAGCAGTGGGAGGGAACCTAGAAAAGGATTCCTTGGATAAAAAGGTTTGTTGACCAAGAATGGTTTGAGGCATGAAGAGCAGTTAGATTGGTTGCCTTGTTGCCTTGGGCATTGTTGGGATTTCCCATATTGTATTTATGGGTTGTAGAATACTTTTATAGCGGTTGAGGCAATAGTGTTTTCTTGTTGGTTGTTGTCATGTAGAAAGGGAAACATAATTATGAATATGTCTGTGAGACTTTCCACGTGAATGATTGTAATCTCTCAATAGAGAGGGTAAAACAGTGTTGAGTATTTCTATGAGACTTGTCACAAGAATGACTATAAGATATGGAAGAAGGATTTATAACTTTGAAATGTCCATGTGTGTGAATGACATGGAAAGAGGTGCAAGCAATGAACTTGCATGCTGAACATTTATCTATGTTATTATATGCTTGAGTTCATGGATTGGGCGTTATAAGGTTGCCTAGTATGAACACTGATATTAAAACAAAATAGATATGAATGAATGATATTAAATGTGCAAGTGATGCACATATATGATGTATGAGTATATGTATACTAAAGGAATGATATGATTGCCTGAATAAGTGAAATGTAAGGCAAGAATTGCACTTTCCAGGATTAAATAAATACCATAGATGCATGACTGAATCTATTTTGAAGAGGCATGACTATTTTGTTTTGAATAATAACTTGGGGAGGATGTGTTCCATTTCCTCAGGAAAAGGTAGTATAAAATTGATAAAAGAATAATGAGCATGGATGCTTTGTTGGCCTGATGAAAGGAAACATGATTATCCTTTTAAACAGTGCATGTAAATGATTGTGAACAATCATGAATTGATTAATTTTCAAATGAAACAATAAAGTGTGCCTATGGTGGACACACACACACACACACACACACACACTGCATGCTAAAGCATGTGATTAAATCATGGTGTGAATGCAATTTGATGGAATAAGTGTGCATGTGTGAATGCATAATAAAGATGCATGTTGATAATTCCTTATGTAATATTGGGTAAGAATCTAAAATGACAAGGTTGAGGCTGACTCCAGGTTGTGGTCATCTCAAATAATGATGGATATACAATAAGGAAGTTGCATGATGAGACAGTTCCATGTGGAAGAATTGTGTGAGGACTCTTACAGGAGAACATAGTCATAATCTTAATGAATGCTGGAAAATTAAACGATAGACTACAAATTTTATTTGTACAAGAATCCTGGATTACATTTTTAAAATATCGTGCATGAGTAAAATATATGCAAATGAATGTTGACCAACCTGATTGTTTCTTTGGTGAATGTGAAGAATGCACTAGTTCTTGATTTGTGGGAAACAATCATGTTGTTGTAGCATGTTGAATTATCCATGGAAGTCAAGATGAAACTTGGCTGAAACTTCTCAAGGAACATAGCATGAAAATCCCAAGAGGGACATATTACTTAAGAAAATGAGGAGGAAAGGAGAAACACATTCCTCGCTCCGAAAAATTTGATTTTCTTAACAAATTTATAAATCTAAAAAAGGAAAAGTTGTGAAAGCACAGGTAAATAAACAAACAAGTATGTTTAAAAGAATAGGCTTGGTTGAGTCATGTTAAGTAAAGGAAGTGAGGCCTTGGAAATAACTTAACTGAACTAAAAAGTTCCAGACTATGTAGGAGGAGTTGGAAAAAAGGGAAGAATCCCTTAACTCATTTCTTTGTCATTTATTGTGTTTCTTTGGGATGAGAAACTAATATGTTGATGGTTGTAGGCTACCCAACAACTGAATTAATTTTATGGTTGCACTAATGAGCATGTTGAGGAGTAATGTGATGAAGTACATGTAGATATGCTAGGACATATCTCATAATGCTTGTCGATTTAGATGCTATTAGGTGCAATTTATTTAACATGACAAATAATATGTTTGTGACTGTGATGATTCCTATTAAGTGTAGGAAAATATTGGAGTTGTTGAGGAAGGAGAACTGCCAATGGTTGACAACATCATGAATAGAATAAATGCAAAAAGCATTGTTGTTGAAATATTGTTGAAGGGACTTTGAGAGTTCCCATGAAGCACCATTGATGAGGTAAAATTAGAGAGAGTGTTGGTAGCCAGAACATGTATAAAATATTTCATGTTCATGTGACATGAGAGTTGAAAGGGATTGGATAAGAATCCTTTCTGAAGTATTTTATTATTTTAATGATATGTAAATAATTTTGAGTGGTTGTTGTATGCCATTGATACCCAAGTAGGGTAAGATTCAAGAAAGAAGAATCTGAATAATAGAGAGAGGAAATCTCTACTAGTTAAGAATGATCAAAGTCCTTCCAAGAAAATTCATGAATTAATATTTCCATGGGTACATTGACCAATCAAGAGTGACTGGGAACAAAAGTGCTCATAAGAAGCACATTGAATAGAATGCATTGAGTAAATTCATGTTTGCATGAGAGGGCATGTAATGGATTGCCCATTATGGAAGAAGGACCTTCCAATACTCTACCAGAGTTGTAGAATGGTAAAGAGAGGAATTGGGTGGCCATAGATGTTGGCACTCTGGATATTAGTGATGAAAGAATGTTGGAAGGCATTCAGATGAAATTTTAATTTCATACCATGATAAGATGATTTGAGTTCATGATCAGTTATGACAGGGAGCATACTCCCTTTGTAATGATAAATGTTGATAAAGAATCCATGTGGTAAGAGGTTGGATGAGTTCCAATACACCAGGGAAAAGTGCCTAATATGAAATGTGCTAGTATGAGATCAACGTAAGGGTGCATTGTGTGTGATTGTGACCATGGACATTGACACAATGATTAAACTCATTTAATGTTTGATTTCATTTGGAAAATCTTGGATGTTGAAATGATGCATGTGTAAGGAATGACATTTCCTTTTTATTTTATATCATGGAATAGATGAATGTGATGCAATTGTTAGTGTGCACAAATTTTGAAATTGTTTGAAAACTATTGCAAGTGTGCAATGAAAGTATAATGTGCATGAAAACTAACAATTTGTTTGGCTGTGTGAAGAATGAATTGCAGGAGAAAGGGTCTTGGATATGAAATTTATGTAAGCTATAAGGAAGACCAAAACTTGTTGGATTTAAAAGAGCCAAAATTCTGAGGGAAAGAAGTCTCGGGCTTGTGGAATATGGTTTTGTGTGGAACAACTCTGAAAATGAAAATGTGAATTTAGAAATCTGTGGGTAACAAATTTAAAAAATTTGATAAATTGATAATAGTATCTCATGGTTATTGTATGCATGTGATACATATGAAATGAAAAATATGTCCTGGAGTGACAGATGATGGTTGTCAAGCTAGAAAGCATGGAAAAAGGCTACCGTTGTGACATGAGAAGCTTGTGATAAGATATGATAACCATAGAAGATGTTGTGTTGTGGTAACATAGGACTGAGGGATGCCTCGACAGAGAAAGTCAGAGGGACACCTCATCTGTAAGACTTGGTGAAGTCTCGAAAACTCTTCTTGTGCGAGAAATCCTTGGCAAGGAAAGATGGATCACCCGAGAGACTGTATATCAAAGAAGCGGATGCCTAAAACTGGGCCTGGAGGGCGAGTTACCGCAAGGAATATGAGACTTCGATAATTCTTGTAAATTATTGGTTGGGATCATGCACATAATGGGTATGTCAAGGAAACATTGGGCCAATATAGTAAGACAACCAATTGGATGTGGATCCATGAAATTGCATAGATAAGTATTGTGTTAATGTGAATATTCCTCTTGAGTTTTAAACAACAATAAAATGTTTTTCCATGAAATGGTTATTAATATGCTTATTGTCTAAAATTATTGTAGGCATGTGACAAAGGCCAAGATTCTGTGAAAGGACCAGACCAGGAAGAGGAAGACATTGCTAGAGCAGTTGAACGATGCGGGCATGACTAGTGTTGTTGAGATGTAAAGAACATCGAGGATGATATTCCTTTAAGTGGGAGGGGATTGTAATACCCATGTTTTCCCCAACGTGTAAATATAACCGCTATAAGACAATGGACAAATTTGTTATGTGTGGATTTTGGAAAATGGTGAACCGTTGCTAAAGAATGTGATGTAAATATTTATGTTATTAATATAAAAGGAAAAATGTTGAATAATTGTTGAATGTGCCTATAAAGATTATGATTTCATGAGAGGGAATGATGAGGGGAACCATGACTAGTTGAGATGACCCTTGCCAGGCAATACTCTGTTGAATTAAAAAATAAAATGTTCAAAACCCAAAACTATCCTCTGCCCCAGAAAAAATTAATTACTAGTCAAGCTAGTGATTAGTTGGTCCTCCTTAGAAATCAATGAGATAATGGGCATAGTACCCATTTGGAATTTTCTTATCTGACCCACAAATTTGGGGATTTTACCCACTCAATATTGCTATAGAAAGCAAGAAAAAAAGGAAAATTGTGGGAAGAGGAAGGAGGATGTACATGACTGAATCTAGGGACCAAAATATAAGTGGAGATGAGTGTGAGGACTCTTTTAGTTGTTAGCATAATAGAGAGAAGTGAAGAAATTCATTTTCTAGGTGTAGGAATCATTGACAATTATCTTCAAATCTGGATGGTAAACAGAGCTATGAAATTTTAGTAATTGGCTGAACAATCTCGAAGGAACTAAAAGGGGAGAGTGTTGAGGGATTTTTGGGTAGTGAAAGGCCTCCCTTGTGTTGTGTATGGCAGTTGTTGAAGCTCTTTGTGACAAGGGAAACCCCCTTGCTTGGTGGATTGAATACTTGGTTGTTGAGTTCCTATAGGTGAAGGAGAGTGGTCTTCATCTCATGTGTTGAGTAAAGGAATTTCCTCTCATGGAATCATACTCTGGCTCGAGGGTGGCCAGTTGTGAAAACACTAGGATAAGTTTTTCCTATGGTTGGGTGGAAAGTGGCACACCCTTCAACAGTTGCCAACAATTTCTAAAGTTCAGATAAGTGTTTTTTTGTGCCTTGTATTTCCATGACAAGTCTATTTAATACTACAGATTTTATATGCTAGATAATTGCAAAATTTATTATCCTATTCAAATGGTGGAGTTGCCACTCTAATTGTTTGGCTAGCTGGGAAATCTGAAATAAGGTTAGAAAACATATTTTGTTGTTGGTTTTATACCTGTCTTGGTTTGAAAGGAGGAGTTGTTAGTAATGGTTTGTCACTCAAAGTATGAACAAAGTGTTGTCTGGTCACTTATAGTAGTTTATGTGAACAAATCCCTGAGTTATTAGTAAAGAATAATCCACTAAAGTCCTCCCAGAAAAATCTTGGTAATAGGGAATGCAATTGTTGATATAAACATGAAGACTAGTCAGCTGGCCCTAGATATTCTGTTGGCCTGAGAGATATGTTAGGCTTCAGGATTAGAGGGAAGTGCATACCCATGTTTTGTCTTGAAGGAATAAGCCAAATGTTGAAGAAAGCAAAAGTATTTTAAAATAAATAACGAGCAAAGAAGGAGGAATAAAGTTCAAGTTCCTAATTTGAAATAAAAAGAAAATTAGGAATTGGATGCATTGTAATTAATTAAGTTTCATTAGTATTTTGGTAAGAAATGAATTTTACCTGGAGTTACACAGTATCTTAATGTCCAAAGGGGAAATAATTGAACATGGTAACTATTCCTTGGAAATAGCAAAGAATTAAATAATTTGGATATTAAGCCGAGGAAGTTGTATATTAAAATTATGCGATTTCCAGTCTAGTGCTAGTGCGTGAGAGATGGGAAGATTGGAATTTTTTTTCCTTCTATGCAAGGATTTAACCGTGCCAATTCTGTCAACTTTAGAAATTAGTCTCTGCAAGTGACGCTCTATTCTCCCGAATGTGTTAATATTAAATTATTTTATTTATCAACATTTTAAATGCTTGGAAAAATATAAATCCTCTTATTTTCTCAACAAAATTATATATGCATATATATTATTACCAAGATTTCATTTTCCTTCGGAGTTTGGTGATTAGATAAACGAGAGGAGAAATCATGAGTTGTCTTTGAATATATCGGAGCGATGGTCTAAGCGTTATGATATTTTAAATATATTATAATACAATATTTTCTCTTTTGTAATTGGTTGTTGGAGTAAAAGGAAGGAAGCACTTGAAGGAAGTGTGAAGTTATCAGAGTGATGGCATGAGTGTCAAAAAGGTCCCACATATATTTTATAATATTAAATTATGCTCCTTCATGATTGGTTGTAGGACAAACGAAAAGATTACACACGTTGGGAGTGCGAAGACCTCGGGGCGATGGCCTAAGTTGATATAATATTAAATATTATAATAATTAAATTTATTTTTCTTTTCATTTTCGGAGTTGACTATCAAAGCTGACCATGGGACAAACAAGAGGAGCACACACGTTTAAAGTGCGAAGGCCTCAGAGCAATGGCATGAAATTGATACAATATTAAATATTATAATAATTTAACACATTTTTTTTTCCTTTTTGGAGTTGACCATCGGACAAACAAGAGGAGAACACGCGATTAGACTCTGAAGAGTTCAAAGTACGATAGCTTGAATATTATAAGGTTATAAAATATATAATATTGAACGTGAAGGAAGTTTGAAATACTTGAGATAATATATAAAATTAAATATATTTTAATTCCTTTCATGTGAAGATTTCGATGCGAAGTCATAAGACAAGACCTGTGATTTATATGTTAATCAAGGTTAATAAACCTGAGTATATTATGGTTTAATTAATTATATTAGAAAATAATATAATTATATTATAATATAATAATTAAATTATAAGATAATCATTACAAGAATGATATTTAAATTAATACCAAAACCCTTTTCACGATGTGGAATTTCCAAGGGAAAGAGAGAGAAAGTAAATCCTCATTAATTACCAGGCTAGTATATTAGGCTAAGTAAAAAT
>ML785959.1:220590-258018 GCA_009831015.1 Picea engelmannii
ACAATTGGTATCAGAGCCAGTTCCCTTTATTTAAGGGTAGATCCTAGAGCTTAAACATGACTAGCCATGGGGGAACTTCAACCAATAAGGCCCCCCTGTTCAATGGAACAAACTTTGGCTTCTGGAAAGTTAGGATGAGAACCTACATAATGGCTTTAGGTGCATATGTCTGGGATGTGGTAGAGATTGGTTATGTAAAGCCAGTTGTATTAGCTTCCAAGGATGACAAGCTAGAATTCAGCTTCAACGCTAAGGCTATGAATGCTATTCTGAGTGGGCTTGCAAAAGCAAAATTTGTAAAAGTTATGCACTTAGAAACTGCCAAAGCAATGTGGGACAAACTCATTAGCAGCTATGAAGGTAATGAGAAGGTAAATGATGCCAAGCTTCAAACCTACATATTAGAGTTTGAACAACTAAAGATGAATGAGGATGAGACAGTTAATAAATTTTTCTTAAGAGTTGAGGAGTTTGTGAATTCCATGAAAGGTCTTGGTGAGAAGATTGAAGACGTATTATTAGTTCAGAAGATCTTAATATCTATGCATGATAGATTCAATCCAAAATTTTTTGCAATAGAAGAACTAAATGATCTTAAGACTCTGTCTATTGATCAACTCCTAGGAACTCTAACTGCTTATGAAATTAGGATTAGTAAAGATAAATCTACCACTAGAGAAGCATCATTTAACAGACAAGAATGAGGATTTTGAGGCTAATGAAATTGAAGAAAAATTTGTGAGAAGACTAAAGAAAGGATTAGGCAAGTACCAAGGCAAGTTTCCCTTCAAATGTTTTAACTGTGGAAAGATAGGTCACTTTTCATCTAAGTGTCCACACAAGCAGAAGGACCAGAACTCTAAAGGAGAAGAGAAGTACAAACCCAAGAGATTTGGTAAAAAGAAAAGTTTATTTGTAAACAATGATGACTCTTCAGAAGACACAATAGTGACTCTTCTTGTGAAGATACGGTAAATGACTTCATGCTTATGGCCAAAGAGGATTATGATAATAAAATCACATGAAATGATGTTAATGATGAAGAAGTTGTGGTTGACTCGGAATGGGAGTTGATCAACACTTTGGAAGAGATTGACAGACTCAGACTTAAGAAGAGAAAGCAAAAACAATTGTTGATACAGTTCAAGAAAGGCAGTAAAAAACATGATGAAGACTTTGCCCTGCTAAAAGTGGAATTAGAAGAGGCAAAGAAAATCGAAGACATTCTGAAACAACAAGTATCAGAAAAGAAGGCAAGATGTGAATCTTTGGAAGAAGAAGTAGTGAAAACTAGGAAAGAGTTGGAGAAGTTTCAAGACTTGTATCATCAGAATCTGTCAAGTATCAAAGCCTCAAAAGGATTAGCCACCATTCTAAATCAACAAAGGAATCCAAAGTTGAAAATTGGTTTGGGTTATGAAGAGGGATCAAGTAGTGGTTAGCCAAGCAACAAAGAACCCATCAAGTTTGTCAAATCTACAACCAATGACAACAACAAACCTGCAGAAACAAAAGAAGATAATCAGCCGCCCAGGAGGAGTAAAGAAAAAGGTGCCATAACTGAATCTGTAGAACAAAGAAATAATACACCCTCTGCTCAAGGAAATCATCAACATGGAAGAAATCGACCTACTCAAAGAAGACAACCATTTTCAAGGTACACATATTTTTTCTATGGATATTGTTTCTACTATTCTAAATTTGGCCACAAAGATGTAAATTGTTCCTTAAGATCAATACACCCAAGGAATAAATATCTACCACAACAGAGAATGAGACAGCCAAGTAACAAACAACCATAGATTGCAAATTGTCAAATTAAGTTTAGAGACATGCAACTAAAGAGGTCAAGAAATAATAAACAGTCAATGAGTAGACAACGCTTCAACAATCACTTTGACCTATTGAGCAATGAGCTTGAATGTTATAACTGTCATAACTTCGGCCACAAAGCTGCAAACTTCCATTTGAATAATTACAAAGCAGATCCAAGGATAAAGCTATTAGCTAGAAAGGCTAGCACATGGAAAAAGAAAGATAGTGAAAAATGTGGTCTAATACTTTCAACTCAAAAACAAAAGGACTCTTGGAATATAGACAATGAATGTTCCAAGCACATGACTGGAGACGAGGATAAGCTTTTGCCTATAAGTAAAAGAAAAATAGGAAATGTGATCTTTGAAAATGATGAACCAGGTAAAATCAAGGGTAAAGGGATGGTGAGTTTGAGTAATGGAAAAGGAAATTTTCAGGATGTTCTGCTTGTAGATGGTTTGAAACATAATTTTCTCAGTACAAGTCAAATGTGTGACAGAGGCTGTGAAGAGGTGTTCACGTCCAAAGATTGTAAGGTGAAAAATGTAAACTCAGAACAAGTGGTGGCTAAAGGCATAAGGAAAAATAATGATGTTGATATTGAATCCTCCCATGCAAGAAAAGAATAAGTAGAAGAAGAATCATGTCATAATACGGAAGCAGAAGTTGTGAAGGTTGAGAAGTCAAACACCCAAATCAAGTTCCTGAACAACTCCATGAACCTGGATGAGATTTTGGATAGTCAGAGATCACCAAATGACAAATCCGGTCTTGGATACAACAAGGAAGAAATCAGTACTCCCAAGAAGTCTAACACAAGTCCTTCATTTGTAAAAAGGGAAAGCAGGTATGAGAGTGTTTGTAATGGTTTTTTCTTGTGATGCATATGGTCATAAAAGTCTTGGATTGTAGGCATCATGGAAGAAAAATAAAATTGTTGTAATAGAAGATCAGAGAAGAGTGACATGGGGATTCATTCAGTTATGACAAGAAAAGGTTGATGAAGGAGTCCCAATAAGAGAGGTGAGCAATATTGAGTCTGCTACAGAGGACACAGTTGAAGTTGAAGATGAACAGGTCCAAGAATCAGAAGGAGAAGACTGTGAGTTAGATACAAATACTCTGCAAAACTCAAATAAGAGGGTCCATCCTATCAGGGGGGAGTATGTATTGGTTGAATATCTGATACCTCCGACAAAGTACTGCAACAAATTAGGGGGAGCATGTTTTCTTTGACATTGATGTCAAAGGGGGAGAAAAGGTGTCTTTTGGATGCTACAGTTGGATATCTAAGTAGAACAGTGCAATCCTTCAGGGTTGCCATCAATGCCAAAGGGGGAGATTGTTGGCATGTTTACAGGCAGAGTATGCTTGTCATTGATGGCAAGAACAACAACGATGATGGCATGATTACAGGTAGAGTGTGCATTGATGGAAAAACAGGAACAACGTAAGCTTAGGTGAAGAAGAAAACAGTATGCAGAGATCAAAGCTCAGGAGAGATAGCGTTCTGAGATGTGCAGACGAGATCCCATACATCAAGGCTCGCAGAAGGATCAAAGGTCGTGGCTCGCGGAAGGATCAAAGGTAAGCTCAGGTGAAGAAGCAAAGAGTGTGCAATCCAAGCTTAGAGAGGAATAAAATAGAGTTGCACGCAGAGCACAAGTGTGCACCAGGGTTGAGGTTAATTCCATTACCAACGCTCAGGAGAGATAGCATTCTCAGAAATGTAGATGAGACCCAAAGTCATCAGGACTCACAGAGTCATTGACACTTAGAGATTTGAGAAAGCCGAAGCTCAGGAGGAGGAGCGACAGTGGTCGTTGGATCACCAATCCCGAATACCCGATGTCTGTTAGATCAGAGTCTAGTAACCAGAGGAAGCACAGAGGAGAAGTACAGATTTGATCCTTTGGATCTAAGCATCAAGGACCAAAAACCATTGGATTTAGTACAACTGCAAAGAGGATAAGGCCTCGAGCCATCCTCCAACTCCATGAAATGTGAAATTGCGATAAGATCTGAACCGTTGGATCTAGAGGACACGTGGCGAGAGATCAACATTTCGCTAACTCGCGAACTGGAAAAGTCAAAGGCAAGAGTTGTAGGAACTCACAAAATGTGAAGTCCCAATAAGATCTGGACCGTTGGATCACATAGGGCTGTGGACCATTGATCTAGAGTATTTCAGATATCGGGAGTTGGAAGAGTCAGGGTTGGCTCACGTTTAAACACTCGACATGCGAAGTCGCGATTTGATCACAGTCGTTGATCAAAGGGAGAACGAGGACCGTTGATTCGAGAAGAACATGTGGCAGACCACATCAATAAGGACACGTGGCACAATCAGACAATGACAAGTGTCAAGTTGATTCAACATTTCAGGTACGTGGAAATCACAAATCCGAGTGACATGTGGCAGTTGCTCGGCTCATGACACGTCATCAAGTGACACAAGAGTTACGTCACTCCGAGAGTTTTACCACCAGTAATCGCCTAAAGACCCAAAGTCCTGGAGCGGAGGATAGCCATTGGATTAAAGAGGACACGCGTCAATGGATTGTCAACTTCGGGAAAAAGAAAAGGAAGGATGAATGAGAGTTTGAGAATTGAAATCTCAGAAGTCTGAAGACACGAAGGAGATCTCGACCGTTGATCCAAGAGGGACACACGTCGTTGGATCGTGGACTCTAGGTGAAATGATTCGGGAGCAAATGAGAACTTGAGAATTGAAACTCCCAGAGCCCGGATCGCGAAATTGATCTCATCCGTTGGTTTGGGGGGACACGTGTCATTTGATTGTTGAGACCAAGGATTGCGCGTGGACAAAAAAAGAAGGCAGATTTGTCGATTGACAAGGACATATGTCAGTAGATCTTCCATTCTAGAAGATATCCAGTCAACAGCAACAGGGTTTGAGAGTTGAAACTCTCGGAGCCCGGATCACGAAGGAAACCTCAGTCGTTGATGGAGGAAGGAGAGATCTGGTCTGCAGAATTGAGAGGATAGATCTAAACCGTCCATTCAAGAGCACTATCAATATCGTGATATTGACGGTCATGCTCCATTGCGAGGCTTGAACATGCTTAGGCCTTAATTTTTCGTAAGCAGGCTGCAATCGAAACCATGGTTTTGGAGAAAGGATGCACGGAGGCTCGTGGTGATTTGCGGGGCGAAAAACAGTTTGGTCTAAACCACCTTTGGACGTGCCCGCAATATCTTGGTCACATGAAGCTCACACCCCAAGGTCATATCATGAAATGGAGCCAACACTCACTAGACATAAATCAGGAAGAGCCTTTTCAGTAAGCACTTGGTCACCGCTGGTGGTCACACGAAAGAAGGGGCTAGAAGCCAAAGAAGACATAATTGAATGATTGTAACTGAAAGAGAAGATGAAGAGTCTTGACTGCCAGAGAAGATAAGGAATCTCAACATAATGGGCATTGATGATGAACTCACAAGCAACAAAACCGCCAGAGAAGATGAAGAGTTGCCATGATGATCAGGAGATGACTCGACGTGAAAAATGCATGCAGAACAAAGAAGTGAAGTGATTATGTTGTGGAGCTATGTAGAAGTAAGGAAGAGTTGCCGTGAACAACCTGTAGGGCGGAACAATGACGCAGTGAAGAGCATGCAGAGGTTTTGCACATGAAGTATGCAGAAGATGCACAGAGAGTATAAAAAACGCAGAATAGAGAATAGATCGGGGCTGTTGTTGAGCATGATTCATGTGGGTGGAAGCATGTGGTGTGCATGAGCTGAAGCATAGAAGAAGAAAGGAATAGAAATGCATATCTGATAGAAGAACAGAAAGTGCAGCAGACATGAGGAGAGAGACATTGATGCATGCAGAGCAAAGCAGTGTAGCAGAACAATGAGGAGACTAGTAAGCCATAGATAAATGGTGTATCACTGTGATAAAGTTGTAAAAGGCAAAGATTTATATTTCAGGGTGGTTGGGAGGTGCTAGGGAGGATTGGTGTCCTCAGAGTTTCAAGTGGGTGCTTGAACACAAGGAGTTGTAGCTTCCATTTGGTTACAGCCAGAAAAACTAGGGTGGTAGGGTGGTGCAAGGGAGAACTATTGTTCTATGTTATACAGGTCAGTGCCTGTGTGACTGGAAGTTGGTGCTTCCATCCAATTGGTGTTGGAACACTTAGGGAGTTGGTGCTTCCTTATAGTGGGTGCTATAGAAACCAGGGAGTTGGTGCTTCCTTCTAGTGGGTGCTAGAGAAACCAGAGAGTTGGTGCTCTCAGCAAGTTGCAGCTTGCAAAACATAGGTGGTAGTCTCACAATGAGTTGGTGCTCATAAGAATGATAATGTGCAGAAAATAAAGATTACTTATCATATCAAGAAGAAGAGGTTTTTACCCTTTATGGGTTTCCTCAGGAAATATTTGTCTCTGTATATTTCATGTGTGTGATTGATGTTGAATGTTCTATTGCTTACCTACCTGCATTATCGTGATTATCATTGAGTGCTTTGTAAAGAGTTTAAAATAAGCATAATTGTTTAAGCACGGTAAAAATTGATTCACCCCCCCCCCCACTCTCAGTTGTCCAACAATAATGTCTCTTAAATGTTGGAAAGCTATTGGTTCTTTGTTGATTAACCAATTACCTAATACATTAAAGGCATTTCACGGTAGAGGATTTAAACCGTTTGGACTACTTTATGCATTATCAATTGAGTTAGAAGGTAAGACAGTAACTGTTGAAGTAGAAATTGTCGATGCACCGCTCGATTATAATCTTCTGTTGGGATGTAGTTGGATTTACGCCATATCTGTCGTAGTTTCTACTTTGTTTCATGTACTACGTTTCCCTCATCAAGGAAAAATAGTCACGGTAGACCAACTCACCTACCTTAATTATGATTCTTGCACTAGTAGTGTTCCTTTTATAGAGAAAACCCCATCTTCATATGAGGATGTTCGAATAGGTCTTTTGAAAGATTCATATTTGATGGGAACTTTTCCACTCCCACCACCTAACATTCCTCCTTCTGCTGACCAATTCAACATGATTTTGACTCAAGTGCAACAATCCCTATAATCCCTTGATCCTTTGGTAGTACATGGTCTTAACAAGCATGGTTCATTGTCTCTGTCAAACTCGTTAAAAAATGAAATAGACGCCAATGAGCATAGTGCATTGTCTCTGTCAATCTCGTTAAAAAATGAAATGGCAGAATACTTTAACCTTCTTTTCCTCTGCCTAGTGAAAATATTCCTATTAGTAGCCAGATGCCTAAACGAGGAAAGAAAAAGCATCGACAGAGGAAACGATGCTTGGGGAGAAGTTCCCCATCCTATGGACATCATGTTGGAGAAAATCCACTAGCTTTCACCACACGGGTTGGGGGAAAATATCTCTAGAGAGACACGCTACTAGGAGTGATCCTTGCTTGGGGGTCATTCCCATCGTAACATAGTAGTATTTTCTAGAACGAGCTTAGTATTTGTTCTTTCTTGTGCTTGTTAATACATGAGAATAGGTTACAGAGTATACTTTTATCTCCTTGTTGGACTCGTAAAAGCTATATGAAAAAGGAACTCTTTGGAGTCTCCTTTAAGATCTTTTTCAGACTCTCTAAACATGAAAAGATTGTTGAGCGAACTTGATTCCTTTCATGCTCGTTAAAGGATTTGAAAGGGCATCTATTCAGTATTGGTTTAACCCTTTTTTGGGCTGAGTACGATTAATTATGAAAAGGAATACTCTAATTGATCATGGCTAGAAGATTTATCCTAGGTATTATTTTATACTTTTTTCGGGCTTGGGAGACTAAAATTACGAAAAAGTTAATCCTAAAGTTTTCTTTAAGTGTTTTCAAACTCTCTAAACATGAAAAACAACCGAGTTTACTTTCTCTAGACTCGTAACAGTGAAAGACCCATATGGGACTGAACTAATCCTTCCTAGGGTTTGTTAAAAATACTTCGAAGGACTCATCCAAAGGATGAACTTATAGTATAAGCATATGTTATCCTCAAACTTATGTAAAAATAAAGAGGTACTCACCATAAATGGTGGGGGGAATTGGGAAAGGGAACTTGTTTAAAATTTGTATTAATCTTTTGCAGCTAGTCACTCTTGAACATGACATCCTTTCAGTCCTTGTGCCAAGGTTGGGAAATCCATTTGTCTCTTGTTGATCATATTCCTCCATGAGTCTACACTTGTGTTTGTGATCCTCTTTTGAGTCAATGTTGCCAAGAGAGTTGTCGTGTTATCCATATGTTCAAGAGAAGTCCAGTTGAAAGAAGCCTTCTATTGTGTCGGCCATCTTTGTAGTTATTAAAACCTTTGCAATGTCAACCATCCCTGAGTCAGTCATAGAACAATCCATGCTCTATCTACTTCAAATATTTGTATCTGTCTTGTGTTGTTGATGGTGGATACATCAAGGCCCTCCTGCGATGGACCCCATCCTATCAACTTCAACACATTATCTATGAAGATGGTTTAGAAACTATACAGTACCTTGGAACTTGCATGCCTCAATGGTAAGTTTCCTTGCCTTTGATGATAGGTTTTCATCAATGGCCTTTGATCGAATGATTATATGGGTGTTCGACTTCAACTCATTTATTCACACTCAGTAGAATGTACTTATGTACCTTAAGGGCCATTGTCATTATTGGTGGTTCCTTTAGCATCTGTTAATGGTAACCATCATTAACCGGTAATCAAATGGTTTCTACCATGTTCGACTTCAACACCTTTATTCACATGGTTAGGTTCGTACTATGGCACATAGGAAATGAATACCATGGGTCTTGTCAAACGGATCTAGGTTGTAATGGAGTATTTTGATTATGTACTATTGCATAGATCCATAGTGTATGTTTTCTGGATATGTTAAAAAATTTAAGTCTTTATAACATAGATCCACAATGTATTTTCAGTGGCTATGTTTAGATTTGAAACATTTTGGCATGGATCCATGGTGTAATTTGGTGGCCATGACCTATCATACACGACAAGGATCTTTGTATGTAAACATATATTCTTTCATTCATTTATATTCCGAGTATGGGAATGCCTACCTAAGAGATGATATTGTAATTCCTTGTTTTTTGTTGACAAGTATCCAACTGATGAGTTCTTTGTTTCAATACCCACACAACAAAATATTTTCACTATCACCCCCTTCTAACTTCATACTTTGGGGGGCATTATGTTACACAATAGTTTGTCTCAACTGACAATGTTCACTTATCCTCTATCATCCATAACATACAAGCTATGATTTTTGAAGAAGAACCTTACTTTGAGAGAAGGAAAGCATGCAAAAGGTGTTAAAAATGTTATTAGGGCCTTTAAAGCCTTAATTTAAGAGAGTGTCGCATCTTGCATCATTGCAGGCTGTGACATCCTCAAGTGTCACATATTGCATCTCTGCAAGGTGTGACACCATCAAGTGTCACATGTTGCACCACTGCAAGGTGCGACATTGTCTCAGGTTGCTCCACTATAGGGTGTGACACTGCTCAAAAGGGGAGAAAACGATGAAATTCAAGAAGATTATAGAAGAGAAGCTTCAAGATGAGGTTTCCTCCGATCATTTTCGATCTCACCCATACTCCTGATCTAAGGGGATCCTAACCTCTCATCCTAACCTCCTCACCATTTTCCTCTTCGATATATAAAAGGAGGTTTCCCTCATGAGGAAAGGTTAATAGTTAATGAAGAATAATGATTAATAGCTTTGCTTATGGTTTGTTATTAGAGGATTGTTAGTGATTCTTTGGCTTTGAAGGATTCAATCTTAGCTAAATGAGTCAATTGATGTGATGGACTTCATGGATGCATTGTGGGTATTGTAGCAGTGAGCTTGTTGGAAGGAGCTTCACAACATCAAGGCAGCTTTGGTTGTAATCTCTTTTCATTATTGTTAATACAATAATATAGTTTATTTCCCACAAAGGTTGTTTATGTTTGACTATTTTTGTTGTATTTATCTTGATCATTTGCAAAGTTTTATTCAAAATATACTATTGTTGCTTTCACTCTTGTTGGCTTGTGTCTTCTTACAGGTTATCATTCACAAGTCTTAGGGTGGAGCTGGAAACTAGGACTAGCGAGGACAAACATTGATTAAAAGGTGTGAGTTATTGCTAGCTAGTATTTTTTATTACATAAACCTAGGGAAAGTTATATATTGTGTCATGTTTTGTTCTAATCTTGGTTTCCGAGTCTAGGGAGATTAATTTGTGTTCGCATAGACCGATTTGTCTAATAACACTTTTGAAGGACGAGTTTCAATAGGGAAATTGTTATAGACATTTTCAAATCTCCTATTGAATTCCATAATTGTTTCATCATTCCTTCTTTTTGTAGCATAAAATTCATAAAGATATTGTTGTTGAGATTTCCTCTCAACCCATTTGTGCATGAAAGCATCATTAAAACCAGTCCAACAATTAATTGATTTAGCTGGTAAGTTTCTAAACCATCTGTTTACTTCTCCTACTAATGAATGAGTGAATAACCTCATAAAAACATCCTCAAACTGAATATCTAAACAATCTATGAAATGTTCAAAGGTTGTCGTGTGCCTTTCTACTATAATATCATCTTCTTCATTAAATAAAGGAATGTAGTTGAAAATTTTAAGAGGTAGAACATGAAGAACTAATGGAAGTTTGAGAGGTTTATACCTGTTTAAATCCCGCAGATGAATCTTTACAGGTTGATCATAAGGCATATTAGAGACTGAAGGAATTGGAAAATCATTTTCATTCCCAACTGATGTATAAGAATGAATATGCTCTGAAAGAATAGGGCGAGAATTTTTATCAAGAAAACTTGCAAAAACACATCAATATTAACAAAAGGTATTGGTGAAAAAAGCTTATTTTCTTGAGTAATGTGAGAAGAAGCTAGGATTTTTGTTTCAAAAATCTGAGATGAGGTTTTGCACTTTTTATTTTCTGAATGTATAAAATCGCACAAACCTTTTTCAAAATGTACGAGACAGAATGGCAAAGGACTAAAGAATAAATCTAAAATTTCTTGAAAGAAAATTGTCATTTGATATCTAATTGTTTTACAATGGTTCTTCATTTATTTGTGAAAGGCTGATCTCTAGTGGAATCATAAGAATTTGTTTAGAATCAAAATGGAAAAATCAACGGGTTCTTCAAATTTTGGAATTGAAAGACGATAGAATCGTCGGGTGTAGGATTATATCCAACCTAAGTTTTGTTCACCATCAAAAGGTAGGTATAAATGATTTACCTAGGGAAAATATTTCTAAATTCGCTCCCCAACAACATCGCCAAAAAATGTTGTATTCCTTGACATAATTCCAAGCTATGGAAACAACGCCAGTGACATTTTAAAATTTCAAGTGATTGGGGTTTTAAAATATGTTCAAAGAACAAAGAGTTTAATACTGATTTTGAATGAGATCAAACTATAAAGGGCAAAAATCTTAGCACTTTGGCACAATTTGAATTCGCGTAGAAGAAGTTGAATAAACAAAACCAAAGAGTTAAAAGATGTATCATAAAGATAAATATCTATTTAACTTGTGATAGCAGAAAATAGAAATTAAATATAAATGAGATTCTATTTGTTCAAGCGAAATTACATTTCAGATCATAAATAGAACTTAAAATTAATAAAATATGTAACTTTATCAAATGTTTTATAAAAACAATAGTGGTCGTAATAAATTGTCTTTCATATCATCTCATGTATATTTGAAAAGAAAGAAATAAAACATGATAACATACCACAGAGAAGGAACACATGTTAGTCACTGATATTGAAGCAGAGGCTCTTTTCAAACCAGCCACTCTGCTTGAGATCAAAGACATTCTTCAAAAGTTTAAAACTGAAAGAAGCCCAGGGCCAGATGGCTGGACCTCGGAATTCTTCTTATTCTTCTTTGACCTTGTGGGACAGGATCTACTACAGATGGTGGAGGACACCCGCATCCAAGGCAAGATCTCGGGTAATATAAATTCAACCTTCTTAGTCTTAATTCCAAAAGTTGACTGTCCACTCTCTTTCGATGACTATAGGTCGATCTCCCTGTGCAATCTTATCTACAAGATTGTCTCCAAAGTTATCTCAAACAGAATCAAGCCCGTTCTCGGGAGGAGTCTCTCTGCAGAGCAGCTGGGATTCTTAAAAGGTCGCAGGATCCAGGACGCCATTGGGACGGCCCACGAATGCATCCACAGTATCAAGCAAAAGAACCAAAAGGCGCTGATTCTAAAGCTCGACCTCAAGAAAGCTTTCGACTGCATCGATTGGGATTTTCTGCGTTTAGCTCTCCACTCGGTGGGCTTCGGGGAAAATTTTATAACATGGATTATGGCCTGTATTACTGGTCCTAACTTTGTTGTCCTGGTTAATGGGCAGGCCACACATTTCTTCAAAAGCGGGAGGGGGCTTCGACAAGGCTGCCCACTCTCCCCTTACCTTTTTATCCTAATTATGGAGAGCCTCAGCCTTCTGCTCGCCAAAAGTTCTTCAGAACATCTTATTTTGGGCATTAAGATAACCAATCTCATCAAGATATTCCATCTCTTGTTCGTGGACGATGTTCTACTTATGTCAAAAGCTGATCCTGAAGAATGGTCTGTTATTCTTGAGGTGCTCCGTCTATTCAGTTCGGTCTTGGGACTTTCTATTAATCACACTAAATCCACCGTACATTACTGGGGTCTCTCAGTGGAGGAACTCCATAGCCTTAAACAATCCATTCCTTTCTCTTTTATCAATCTGAATGAGGGATTCAAGTATCTGGGTTTTCGTTTGAAGATGAGGGCCTCCTCGCCGGATGACTGGAGATGGCTAGTGGATATCTTTGAGCGCAAAATTGGATTCTGGTGCAACATTTGGCTTTCCCTGGGCGGCCGCTTGATATTGGTAAAATCTGTGCTGGAGAGCTTAGCTGTTTTTTGGATGACACTGGAGCGCATTCCTAAGAAGATTCTTGATGTTCTTAGAAGGCTATCTTACCATTTTCTATGGAGCGGTCTTGATCAAAAGCCTCATCTACATCTTTGTAGTTGGCAACTTCTGGCAAGGCCCAGGAGGGCTGGGGGTTGGGGGTTAAAGAATCTCACCCACTTCAATGAGGCTCTCCTTGCTAATTCATTTTGGCGGGCTGTCTCACACGACAGCATTTGGCACCGTATCGTAATGGGTAAGTATCTGGGCTCACAACCTCTTCTTAACTGGATTAGAAAGTCATCTTTCAATTTAAGCAGTGCTTCACAGTTCTGGAAAGGATTGGTTGCCTCTTCGCCAGTCATTCTCCATTGGCTCAGATGGAAGCCAGGAGTGGGCAACGCAATCCTTCTCGGCAGGGACCGAATACTTGGGCTGGAGGACAGGTCGTTGCTCTCTCCCTTGCTGGTATCGAGGCTCCACTCTTTGAATAAATCGTCCCTGGCTCACGTGAGGGCCCCTACTGGAGTGATCCACTTCCCGAGTAACTGGATGGGGAGCGCTGATCTTGCTCTTAGCGGGCCGATTGCCATCGAATGGGAGTATTTCACCACGGCACTCAGAAGTGCGGGCATCTCATTGACTGCAGACCCCGATGTGTTAAGTTGGGCTGGGGGGGATGCCACCAGCCGCATCACTGTCAAGAACATTTACTCATCTCTCCTTCATCAGCAAAACGTTGGCCCGGATTCTTCCTGGACGTTCCAGATCTGGAACTGGAAAGTTCCCCTCAAGCTGAAACTATTTGTCTGGTTGGCTGGTAAGGATCGTATCCTTACCTGGGATGCTCTGCGTCGGCGTGGATGGAGTGGCCCGGGATTTTGCCTGCTTTGCCGTAGAAATTCCGAGGACGCCTCACATCTGCTGGTCCATTGCCCATTCACCACAGAGCTCTGGATTCTTTTGTTGAAACACTACGCACTCCCTGTCATGTGGAGCGGCGATTCCATTGCTGACTGTTTCTCCACTTGGATAGCGCATAGATCGGCCCCTCTGTCTCTTGCAGTATTTGCGTGTTGGCATCTCTGGATAGAGAGAAATTTTGCAGTATTTGAAGATCGGCCTCCTTCTGTTAGGCGTGTATTCCACAAAATTCTGGCAGCCTTCTGCTGGCAGCCATCATCGATCAAGACCTTCTCTCCTAAAGCGTGCACACTAGAGATAGCGACTGGTCATACACTTATCTGTTTTGATGGTGCTGCTCAACTGGATGGACGGGGATGCGGGGCTGGAGGCATCTTCAAACATCATCCGGCGAGGGTCACCAAGTGGTTCCTAAACTGTGGAGAGGGAACTAATACAAAGGCCGAGCTCTTGGGACTGTGGGCATCCCTCACACTGGCGGCTATGTGGTCGATCAACCACCTTCTCGTACTTGGTGATTCTCGAGTGATCATTGACTGGATAATGCAAAAATGCAACCTACACTCAATTCATATTGAAGGCTGGTTGCATCTCACGAGGAACCTTTCCGCCCATTTCGCCGACATCAATTACAAACACATTCCTCGTTCTCTCAACAAGGAGGCTGATGCGCTATCAAAGAGAGCACTAAATGGCGTGGTGGGAAGACTCTCGGTCTTCCACAACGATAATGGGATAGACAGTCCCATATCCTCCATAAATGTCTTTGAAAGATGAAGGCCGTAGCCATATAGTTGATGAATTGGTTCCTGTTACTTATTTCAGTTAAATCTATTAGAGTAGTGATGTACTCTCTCCCCGTGAGTGATAGGATAATTCCTCCGAGCTGGATATGTATTGATTGAGTCACTGTATGGGTGCGGTTCTTCGATGACAAACAGCTTGCAGTGCTGACAGATGTAAAAGAATTTATACTTTTATAAATTTGAGGAATTTTTTATTGAAAAAAAGGAACACATGTTAAAAACCAAATTCCAGAATCCTTTACTAAAATATTTTTATTAAAAGCAATATAGGTCCGAGCCAAAAAAATTCCCCCAACACCCCCCCATAATTACATTGAATTCACTCTTTTTATACCATAGATTCCTCGACAAAATTTGTTACTTACAAGAGAAAAACCAATACATTTGGAAATAGGATGAATCCCCATAATTCTCTTTAGACTTTGTGGAGGTTGTTTGAATAAATTATCCATGAATCGGTTGAAAGATGAGGTCGCCAAATCGGATTTAGCTTGGGAGATTCTTAAAACTAGACATTTAAGCAATCTTTGACAACACTTCTTGTTCGAAATGATAAAGAAATAAAATGTATATGCCCTTTGTTAGAATGGACACATGGCAGATCTTAATTCGATTTCGCGTTTCGATTGGGCGGACTTGAAACAACTCGATCTCAAATGTGATAAGATCTTGCACTGACATGCGACTTCAATAAATTTGATTTAATGTAACTTTGGGTCTGTGCCCTCCCTTTAACCTTCATGCAGTTTGAATCACGAATTGATTAAGAGCCATCGATTTGAGATAACGCCAGATCCAACCTGCATACAAACACACTTAATTTTATTAATAAAATTTAATAACTTAATTTTAAACCAAACCTATATAATATATAACATTATATACACATCTTAATCGTAAATAAACTATACATATACAAAACTTAATATAATTAACTATCTATACAATTAAATGTAATTATAAACATATAACTACTACATGATGTAACTAATATAGCTTAAGTTATTAACTACTTTAACTATTCTAATATAAAATAAAATCCAACTGATAGTTTAAAAGAAAAATTAGCATTAACCTAATTTGAAATTTATACTAAAATTATGTTAATCTTATAACTAGGATAAAACCAAAATATGCATATATCAAGCTAAAACCTAAAAACATTACACTAAATAAAATATATTTTAAGAGACTTAGACTCAATTATAAAATTCAAAATGCCTATACTAAAATTTTGAATTTAAACCTATGTTACAACATGTTCTGTAAACTTTCATGTGATGAACTACTTGAGATTATTTCCAATTTTCATTGGTGTTTGTCTCTTGGTAATTTGTTTACATATTTTATTGTTTGGATAATATGGTTAATTCAACTTGGTTATGGCATAATGGGTTGTATAAAAGTTGGCGAAACTAGAAAATTGAGGAAGAGATTGTTTACCATTTCTAGGTTAATGAGGTCGAGCACACCCTAAAAACTAATTATTTATTTAAAAATGATTTGAATTCTTTTGAAGATTTAAATTCTAGAGAGATGAAGGGAGATAATTTGATACAAATGTGTGATTGATAATCTAGTTTACACTAAATGTACAAACAACAAAGAGCATACATACCCCCTTTTTAAAACGAAATGCACAAAAAAAAAATAGAAAAGTAAAGTCCACCTTGCAATTCATTGAATCACTTTGAATGTTTTTATTTTCTCATATGAGTGTGAGGTTGCTCCACATCCCATTGAGTGCTCCAAGCTTTCCCTAGTTGGGTGCTCCAATATTTCTCTAATCGGGTAATGGCCAAAAGGATGCAATGGGAAATGTATGAAGTTGAAGAGGAAGGAGTGGGAGGCCTCTTGGAGGAGTAAATGAATAAGAGCTTCATTTGTGGTGAACTAAGGGGAGGTAAATCCACAAATAAATTTTCTCAAGAGAAAGAGAGTCAAATATCATTGAAGGGAGTTATAGAGTCCAAGAATTCTCTCATATTGTTCTTAGATGACTCGTGAACACTGTTATCACAAGATTTGTAATTGTGCAAAGCCCAACATAAGATCACCAATTCTTGCGTAACTATATGATATCCTACCACTATCACCTTAGTAAGAAATCCCCTCCTTTTAGTGATGGAGGAGGTCCACCACTAGGGAGGCTTCCTCGGTGACCTCAAGGGATCAAAGTAGCAAGTTTGTTAGTCGATCCTACCGCCCCCTCTCTTGATCACCTAATGAACAATCTAGGTCTGTGAAATGGATGAGGTATGGAGTTGTTTGAGTACATGCAAGGAACAAGAACAAGCATATATATGATTTATTTCCAAGTATAAACATGCAATCAAAACCTCATAAGACACTAGACAATGATAATTTTCTATAACTGGTACAAAATTGCAGCAATACAATAGCTTATAACAACAAGTACAAGTTTGTAACAACAACAATAAATATACCTCATAAATGCAACAATTGACAACAAAAATTCAACATAAACTTAGTACATTAATACCCAATTGTTATATGCAATTTTCGGTGAGACTAGGCCACCTTTAGATCAATGTATGCAACAAATAAGAGAGTATTTAGATGGATGTGGCAAACTTTTGCAACAACAACAAGTTTACAATCAAATTAGCTTAAGTTGGTTTTAGTTAAGTTAGTAGATAGCTTGAGAAATTGAGAATAAATCTTTTTTTTATCACTTTCACCGAAAAAGAGCTTTAATGATTAGTGCCTTAGGGTTATGGAGTCTTGATAAAAGCAATGCAATACATTTTGGAGATGAAGCTAACAAAGGCTAAGAGGTGGGGCTTGAACTCTAAGGTGCTAGCACATTAGGGCCTTAGGGTTCAAACCTTGAGGAGATGTATTGCTAGAGTGCAATCACTTTTGGGCTCTAACAACCTTTTCTCCCTTCTTAAGTACTTCAACTAGGTCACAATCAAGAGTCTAGAATCAAACCCCTAAAGTGCTAGCATTTTAGGGATTTAGAAGTCTAACTCTAGGAAGGATTTCCTTCACAAGTTAATGGATGAAATTAACCTTGTGAGAGGGTGAAGCACTTATGCTCCTCTCTTAGGGTTTTACCAAGCAATATCTTCAATACGAATAAGTAAAATTCACCTTGAAACATTCTATAGCATGAAATGTAATTGCATAAATTTACTTAATTCATCAAGATATGACAAGAATAAACCTTAATCATAGCAATACCATCCAAAAATCAATAAATAAGCATCCACACTTGACCTCCAAGAGATAGCGCATAAGGTAAAAGAACCAATAACCCTAAAAGGGAAAAAAAATTAGATGTGTTCTCTCACAAAGGTGAGAGGATGTGATGACAAAATGAAACTTGGCTAGCCATATTTATATGGAAACCCTAGCCACCCAAAAGGATCCAATGAAAAGTCATGTTTCTACATAAGAGGGTCGATCGCTTAAATTTTCCCTTGCAATATTCAAAATTTAATTTTTTACATGAAATAAAACCTTAGAAGGGTGACATCATGCCCTAAGAAGGTGATGGAGGCTCTCCAAGTGCAATGTCAAGCATGGTGAGGTAGACATTGGGCCTCCAAAGGCCATGTGTCATGCCCAAAGTGCCATACCATGGTCTCCTCTTGTCAAGCCACCTTTGGAACCATCGCATCCATCAAACCCCAACCCTCCAAGGTGATGTCAATGGTTTGGAGTTGATGTCCTAGGCCTCCAATGGCCAACGTCCAAGTGGAGAAGGGTGAAACCTCGTCCTCTGGTGATGCCACAGTGCCTTCAAAGCTAATTTCCTACGTCCTCTAGGTGCAATGCTTATCATCCATGATCTTCTTCATGCGAGGTCCAACGTCCATCTTGTGGGCAAGGTCCTACAAATACAAACTAGTACACCCTCAAAGGGTCCACAAGTCACAAGTATCATGCCAAGTAAGTCACATTTAATACAAGAACCAACCAAACACGTGCATTAAACCCTCCTTTTCAAACTAAACAAATTCTCAAACAGATTTTAAGTTTTTCCTAATTTAGGTATGGGAGGGGTGTCATGGTGCCCTATTGCGCAAGCCAATCCCCAAGTCAAGGAATGTTTCCCAAGGGGACCCTATCTAGGTCATGTGACGACTATGAGGTGGATTGGGGTAAGACTTTTGGGCATGGGGCTCTTGACATATCAAGGGTTCATATTGTCTCATTTTTGGGTGCCTTTGTGGAAGGTGTGTTGCGTCCTTTGTTTGCATTGCAACATTTTTCCAAGCCCTTGCCTTTAATTTATCATGGTATGAAAATTGAGTGTCATGTGCAATGGAAAACAAAGAGCACCACAATGCCACTTGGAGTTAGGAACACATTGATTTCCATATACAATGGAAAGTAAAGGACACCACAAAATGCATTACCCCAACAGGTGAGACACTTATTAATTATATGTTCTAGAAGGTACTTGATTTTTATGGAGTAGTGTTTCATTGCTCTCAGGACCTTAGGGCGACCATATGGAAGGATAATGATTGGATTTAAAAATTTTCCAGCTACAACACCTTTGGGCCTTTAGCCCCTTCTTCCCATGAAATGAGGTACAAGCCCTTTTTGGGGTCAATGAGCCTAAAATCCCAAAATATGAGGGAATCGAAGGGAAAGAAGTATGGAAAGTGGTAAGTATGAGCAGGAATGGTACAATGACCCTTCAAGGAACCACCCAGTAGCAACCCTTTTCCCGAGGGTGACCTACTTACTAGGAAACCATGGCACCCACCAAGGTGAAACTAGGCAAAAGGTATAATTTCCAAGCAAATGTTCCATAATCAATAAAGGATTCTTTGCAACATGTTCAAATGCTCCAAATATTAAAATGACACTTACCATGAGATTGGACTCGATACCTCATGAAGAAAGATCCATTGTATTCTTGAAGCCTAGTCGATGTAGTGGATGTTGCTTTGTTGAAATTATGATGATGGAGAACTATGGTCAGTGGAGGGGCTCTACGGGTTGTGTTATGCATTGGACTCTCGACACTCCATGTTTACTACCCGTGGGCCTCAAGATGTCATCTCCTTAGTTAGCCCTAGATTGGGGAGGTAACATATATCTCCTATATGGGGACACGTGCTCACTGTAGAGCACATGAGAACCTCAACATCTCCTGGTATGACCAGTGCTTGCAAAAAATCAAACAAACTGTTGTGATCAGAGGGGTGGTGTAATGCACCACTTGTTCATATGACAACAATGATACTACAAAAATCTAAAGCAAAACTTGAAAATAAAATTTTTCGATATTTTATTCTAACATATCATGCTAGTATCATGATATGCGAGATGTAACATATATACAATGCAATGCATGATACAAATGCCTACCCTACCTACTCTAATATATGTTTGTCAAAATTCTAGGTATAATCACATAACCAGTGAAATCATCCCAACATTGCATCAGAATGTCTACCTTTGTGCTTCATCATAAACCAAAACAAGCATAAGTCAAGCACCAAAAGACCATGAGTTGGAACACACATTATATCACATCTAATCATGAAATCTAACTCATGGAGGTGGGAGGGAGGGACAACATTATGCCAAGTCACATTCCCACAAGAATGCTCAATCCATCTCCGAATGGGGTTGAGACAAGATAAAGACTCATAAGGCTAGCTCAAAGACTTCGAAGGTTGACTACCATGAATCTTGTTACTCCCCAAGGCCTGAGAAGGGATGAACAAGAATCTAGAGGATGAATGACAACTTCTTAGGGGAAGGTTGAAAGATTGGGATGTCAAACTTCTTCTTAGAGCATTCAACCTACCCTTGAATTCTAAGAAAATAATTTTCCCTGGAGACAACCTGGGACAAGGAATGTGTTTTCCAGTGACATCCTCATTGACATAGCGAGATGAAGGGAAAGAGGAAGGCTGGAAAATATCATCGCAAAAATATTGCTCTGGGAAAATCACGTCCTTACCCTCATCAAAATTGGAGCACAATGGTGGTTGAAAATTTTCTTCGTAAAGTAAATACAAGTGGTCAAAAGAGTATGTATCAAATCCCCCAGGGTATGACAAAAAATTATCATGAGAATGTTGCAAAAAATTATCCCTAGGTGGTTGGAAAAAATCTGTAATTGTGTCATCTCCTTGTTGCCAAACATCAAAATCAATGGTAATCACATATGGTTGTTGTAAAGGAAACAATTAAAGATGACCTTCAATATCGTAAATGGGATCTTCATCATGAACAATTACATCCCATTTACATGTCCCAATATGTATAAACTCATCAATGTTGGCAATCACGTCATCATCTTCATTATAACATGAAGGGTCGAGTGCATGCAAGGGTTCCTCTAACACTTCTTCATTTTCTGAATCATGTAATAAAGCATCATCAAAAACTTGGAAAGGAAAATAACTCACCGCATTCTCTTCTTCTTGTGCAGGAGGAATGGAAGCTTATATGAATTCATCAAATGGAGGAGAAAACACCAACACTTCATCTTCATGAGGAGGCTCTTCACAATTTTCTTCCTTTGGTCCTTGGTTTTGAGCATGATACACCTTCTTGAGATCTTCTACAATCTCAATGGTGAACCCTACATCTTCAAGGACTACTACGAGATCTTGAAGGACATCTTCACATGTCTGATGTTTTGGGCGTCAATGCTCAATAAATATGCTAATAAGATCTATGAGTGAAGATATTCCCTTTGGTTTGCAACAATCCTTAACCCAATTTTGTACCTCCGAGGGCAAGCAATATATAAATAATTTTATTTGTATGTCCTCGTGTTGTGGTTCAGTTTCCCATAAGTACTCAAGGAACACTACGATATGAATAACAACATAACCCTCGAATAATGGATGGTTTCCTCAAATAACAAACTCACATGGGTATCCAGAAATGTTCTTAAAATCAATAGAAGGATATATTTCATGGCCATCCTCGAGTGCCATGGTTCCATCACTTGAAAGTATGCAAAGTCGAGATCACGATGGCACCTAGGAATGTACTAGTGGAGTTTCCAAATGACTCCTATGGATCCTCAAAGGAAGGTGAGGGAATCACCCTCAATGGAGTCGCCAAGTAAGATCATAAGATAAGGGATTCAAGAGAAGCTTACCAAAATATATGTCGTCGAGGAGAACGACTCAATCCTCCCCGACAACAATGCCAAAATGTTATCGCAGGATTTGTAGTTGTGTAAATCCCAACACAATATCACCAAATCTTGTGCAACCGTATGATATCTTACCACTGTCACCTTAGTAGGAAATCCCCTCATTTTAGTGATGGAGGAGGTCCACCATAGGGGAGGCTTCCTTGGTGACCTCAAGGGATCAAAGTAGCAAGTTTGTTAGCCGAGCCTACCGCTCCCTCTCTTGATCACCTAATGAACAATCTAGGTCTGTGAAATGGATGAGGTATGGAGTTTTTTTAGTACCTACCCGGAACAAGAACACTTGTAGCATATATATGATTGATTTCCAAGTATAAACATGCAATCAAAACCTCATAAGACACTAGACAATGATAGTTTTCTATAGCTGGTACAAAATTGCAACGATACAACAATTTATAACAACAAGTACAAGTTTGTAACAACAACAATAAATATACATCAGAAATGCAACAATTGACAATAGAAATTCAACATAAACTTAGTTGATTATACCCAATTGTTATATGCAATTTCTAGTAAGTTTAGGCCACCTTTATATCAATGTATGCAACAAATAAGAGAGTATTTAGATGGTTGTAACAAACTTTTGCAACAACAACAAGTTTGAAATAAAATTAGCTTAAGTTAGTGTTAGTTAAGTTAGTAGATATCTCGGGAGATTGAGAATAAAGAGTTTTTTTTATCACTTTCACCACATGAGAGCTTTAATGATTAGTGCCTTAGGGTTATGGAGTCTTGATAACAACAATGCAATATATTTTGGAGATGAAGCTAACGAAGGCTAAGAGGTAGGGGTTGAACTCTAAGGTGCCAGAACATTAGGGCCTTAGGGTTCAAACCTTGAGGAGAAGGATTGCTAGAGTGCAAACACTTTTGGGCTCTAACAACCTTTTCTCCCTTCTTAAGTACTTCAACTAGGTCACATCAAGAGTCTAGAATCAAACTCTTAAAGTGATAGCACTTTAGGGCTTTAGGAGTCTAACTCTAGGTAGGATTTCCTTCACAAATTTATGTATGAAATTAATCTTATGAGAGGAGGAAGCACTTGTGCTCCTCTCTTAGGGTTTTACCAAGCAAGATATTCAATAAGAACAAGTAAAATTCACCATGAAACATTCAATCACATGAAATGAATTTGCAGAAATTTATTTACTTCACCAAGAGACAAGAATAAATCCTAATTGTAGCAATACCATCCAAAAATCAACAAAGACGCATCCATAGTTGACCTCCAAGAGATAGCGCATAAGGTAAAAGAACCAATAACCCTAAAAGGGCAAAAATTTCATATGTGTTCTCTCACAAAGGTGAGAGGATGTGATGATAAAATGAAACTTGGCTAGCCATATTTATATGGAAACCCTAGCCACCCAAAAGAATCCAATGAAAAGTCATGTTTCTACATAAGAGGGTCGACCCCTTAAATTTTCCCTTGCAATATACAAAATTTATTTTTTTACATGAAATAAAACCTTAGAAGGTTGATGTCATGCCCTAAGAGGGTGATGTAGGCTCTCCAAGTGCAACGTCAAGCATGGTGAGAGAGATGTTGGGCCTCTAAAGGTCATGTGTCATTCCCAAAGTGCCCTTCCATGGTCTCCTCCTCTCAAGCCACCTTTGGAACCATCTCATCTATCAAACCCCAACCCTCCAAGGTGATGTCAAGGGTTAGGAGGTGATGTCCTAGGCCTTCAAAGGCCAACGTCCTAGTGGAGAAGGGTGTAACCTCATCATTTGGTGATGCCAAGGTGCCTCTAAAAGCAACATTCTCTATTCTCAAGGTGCAACATATATCTTTCATGGTCTTCTTCATGCAGGGTCCAACATCCATCCTATGGGTAAGGTCCTGCAAAGACAAACAAATACGCCCTGCAAGGGTCCACAAGTATCATGCCAAGTAAGCCACATTTAATACAAGAACGGCCCAAACACGTGCATCAAACCCTCCTTTTCAAACTAAACAAATGCTCAAAGACCTTTTAAGTTTTGCCTATTTTAGGTATGGGAGGGGTGTCATGGTGCCCTATTGGGAAAGCCAATCCCCAAGTCAAGGAATGTATCCCAAGGGGACTTATCTAGGTCATGCGATGACTATGAGGTGGATTGGGGCAAGACTTTTGGGCATGGGGTTCTTGACATATCAAAGGTTCATATTGTCTCCTTTATGGGTGCCTTTTGTGGAGGGTGTGTTGCGTCCTCCATTTGCAATGCAACATTTTTCCAAGCCCTTGCCTTTAATTTATTATGGTCCGAACATTGAGTGCTATGTGTAATGAAAAGTAAATAACACTGCAATGCCACTTGGAGTTAGGAACACATGGAGTGTCATATGCAATGGAAAGTAAAAGACACTGCAAAATGCATTGCCCCAACAAGCGAGACACTTATTAATTATATGGTTTTAGAAGGTCCTTTATTTTTATGGAGTAGTGTTTAATTGCTCTCAGGACCTTAGGGTGAGCATCTGGAAGGACAATGATTGGATTTTAACTTTTTCCAGCTACAACACTTTTGGGCCTTTAGCCCCTTCTTCCCATGAAATGAGGTACACACCCTTCTTGTGGTCAATAAGCCCAAAATCCCAAAAGACGAGGGAACAAAAGGGAAAGAAGTATGGAAAGTGGTAAGTATGAGCAGGAATGGTACGATGACCCTTCAAGGAACCACCCAGTAACAACCCTTTTCCTGAGGGTGACTTACTTACTAGGAAACCATGGCACCCACCAAGTTGAAACTAGTCAAAAGGTATAATTTCCAAGCAAACGTTCCATGATCAAGAAATGATTCTTTTCAACATGTTCAAATGCTTCAAATATTAAAATGACACTTACCATGAGATTGGACTTGTTACCTCATGAAGTAAAACCTGCTTTCTTCTTGAAGCCTAACCGATGTAGTGGATGTTGCTTTGCTGAAATGACGATGATGGCGAATTGTGGTCAATGGAGGGGCTTTGCGGGCTGTGCTATGCATTGGGTTCTCGACACTCCATGTCTACAACCTATGGGCCTCAAGACATCATCTCCTTAGTTACCCCTAGACTGGGGGGGTAATGAACACAATGAAAAGTAAAGAGAAGGGTTAAGAGAGGATCCAAGAACCACCAAAGATGCAAATAAAACAACTAGATCACAATGATAATGCCACCATGAAACCAAAGGCACTATTAGATTGCAAAGGTAAGATCTTCGAGTGTCAAAAATCCGTTCATAAGAGAGAGGAATAGAACAAAAGGGTGAAAGTTTCCTTTCATGATCAATACACAAGTTTAGGGACCAAACATGCCACTCTTTTTTGAATTCCCTGTAATTCATAAAATCATTTTACTCACGAAGTCCAAAGATATGTTACTGTGAAGTGCAAACAAATGAAGGGAGGGGGAATTGTGTAGATTATTTGAACAATTTTCAGAAATCAAGTGGAATTCATTAGGACAATGCAAGTCAAAGGGAAAGAAGGCGATTTAACTCGAAAAGGCAAACTCTAAAGACTTCCAAAAAGAAGCAAATAATGCATGACCCTTCACTCAAAACCTAATTGGAAACATGGTGGCCCCAAGGTGTAACACAAGCAAGTTTTATTAGGACGATTGGCTAAGCAAGGGAGGTGATTATGCACAATCATAAAGGATAATTGTATTTAGCACTCATGAAGACCCATAATTTAAGGGAGGGATTCTAGAAGACCAAAATTACTAGGGAAACCCAAGGATTGAAAAACCAAAACAAAAGGCCAATGATTCAAAGAGGGACCATTGGGAATAATAACAAATAAATTTAATTAACGAAGGTTAAGCTTTGCACATTAAATTGAGGATGAGAAGCAACACTCTTATGTGATATACTATGGTATGTGACTTAAAATAGTTTAATTAGCTCGGATGGTTGGGTAGTATGTTTATCGTCCTCTCCACCCGAGTTCAATTGTCACGAGTGACATATTGATATGTTGTGATAAGACTAGAAGGGTAGATGCCCCCAAGGATTAAGGTTCACTCTATATACTCTCTTGGGTTATTGTTGGATATACTCTCTTGAATTATAGTGGCAATCATTAGGTTTGATCTTGACCCTAGTGGCAATCATTAGGTTTGATCTTGAACCTAGATCATTCTAACAAATTAGTGATTCCCATGATTAAAAAAATGTGACATTATATAAATTATAAATTTGTGGTAAAGTATATATTCTCTTTCATTTTCTTTAGACCATTTTAACATTTTAAAAAGTAAAATACTCTTGCACATTTATGGCTTTTGACTAAATAATGTTGTCGATCTTCTTGTCTTGATAAACTTAACTATTTTTATGTTAAAATTCTTTCCAAATTCAATAAAAAATAGTGAATTAAAATTTTGACATTAAACTTATTTTAAGGTATTTAAAAAAACTTAAATCTCCTAGATGAAACTTATCTCATCTTAAAATTATAAACTAACAACCAAAAAAATTTGTCTACTTTAAATTCGTAGACGGCCTAATTCCCGCTCTTTTCTACCATATTTTAAAAAAGAATACCCGGCTAAGATGGACGGCTGATATCTATTCATTGTAAAAGCATTTCATCGGATCAACATCCGAACGACGGCTGAGATGGCGTGGAGTTTGGCGATCCGTGGCGAAACCAATCAACCAATAGAGAAACAATTCATTTCCTCTATTAATAGCACCGCATGCATTGTTTCACCCATTATCGAATTCTCTGCTCTGTTTTTCAGTACTTCCTGTGTGCTTAGAGTTCCTAAGAGTCCGTAAGTTGTTTTAAAGTATTTTCCGTTGCTATCAGCAATGGCTCCCAAGGCAGCAGAGAAGAAGCCTGCTGAGAAGAAGCCCGTTGCAGAGAAAACTCCGGCAGAGAAAAAGCCCGCTCCCAAGGCCGAGAAGAAGCTCCCCAAGGAAGGCGGAGACAAGAAGGGAAAGAAGAGGCATAAGAAGAGCGTGGAGACCTACAAGATCTATATCTTCAAGGTCCTCAAGCAGGTTCACCCTGACATTGGTATTTCCAGCAAGGCCATGGGAATCATGAACAGCTTCATCAATGATATCTTTGAGAAAATGGCGAGCGAGGCATCGAAACTTGCCCGGTATAACAAGAANAATGATAATGCCACCATGAAACCAAAGGCACTATTAGATTGCAAAGGTAAGATCTTCGAGTGTCAAAAATCCGTTCATAAGAGAGAGGAATAGAACAAAAGGGTGAAAGTTTCCTTTCATGATCAATACACAAGTTTAGGGACCAAACATGCCACTCTTTTTTGAATTCCCTGTAATTCATAAAATCATTTTACTCACGAAGTCCAAAGATATGTTACTGTGAAGTGCAAACAAATGAAGGGAGGGGGAATTGTGTAGATTATTTGAACAATTTTCAGAAATCAAGTGGAATTCATTAGGACAATGCAAGTCAAAGGGAAAGAAGGCGATTTAACTCGAAAAGGCAAACTCTAAAGACTTCCAAAAAGAAGCAAATAATGCATGACCCTTCACTCAAAACCTAATTGGAAACATGGTGGCCCCAAGGTGTAACACAAGCAAGTTTTATTAGGACGATTGGCTAAGCAAGGGAGGTGATTATGCACAATCATAAAGGATAATTGTATTTAGCACTCATGAAGACCCATAATTTAAGGGAGGGATTCTAGAAGACCAAAATTACTAGGGAAACCCAAGGATTGAAAAACCAAAACAAAAGGCCAATGATTCAAAGAGGGACCATTGGGAATAATAACAAATAAATTTAATTAACGAAGGTTAAGCTTTGCACATTAAATTGAGGATGAGAAGCAACACTCTTATGTGATATACTATGGTATGTGACTTAAAATAGTTTAATTAGCTCGGATGGTTGGGTAGTATGTTTATCGTCCTCTCCACCCGAGTTCAATTGTCACGAGTGACATATTGATATGTTGTGATAAGACTAGAAGGGTAGATGCCCCCAAGGATTAAGGTTCACTCTATATACTCTCTTGGGTTATTGTTGGATATACTCTCTTGAATTATAGTGGCAATCATTAGGTTTGATCTTGACCCTAGTGGCAATCATTAGGTTTGATCTTGAACCTAGATCATTCTAACAAATTAGTGATTCCCATGATTAAAAAAATGTGACATTATATAAATTATAAATTTGTGGTAAAGTATATATTCTCTTTCATTTTCTTTAGACCATTTTAACATTTTAAAAAGTAAAATACTCTTGCACATTTATGGCTTTTGACTAAATAATGTTGTCGATCTTCTTGTCTTGATAAACTTAACTATTTTTATGTTAAAATTCTTTCCAAATTCAATAAAAAATAGTGAATTAAAATTTTGACATTAAACTTATTTTAAGGTATTTAAAAAAACTTAAATCTCCTAGATGAAACTTATCTCATCTTAAAATTATAAACTAACAACCAAAAAAATTTGTCTACTTTAAATTCGTAGACGGCCTAATTCCCGCTCTTTTCTACCATATTTTAAAAAAGAATACCCGGCTAAGATGGACGGCTGATATCTATTCATTGTAAAAGCATTTCATCGGATCAACATCCGAACGACGGCTGAGATGGCGTGGAGTTTGGCGATCCGTGGCGAAACCAATCAACCAATAGAGAAACAATTCATTTCCTCTATTAATAGCACCGCATGCATTGTTTCACCCATTATCGAATTCTCTGCTCTGTTTTTCAGTACTTCCTGTGTGCTTAGAGTTCCTAAGAGTCCGTAAGTTGTTTTAAAGTATTTTCCGTTGCTATCAGCAATGGCTCCCAAGGCAGCAGAGAAGAAGCCTGCTGAGAAGAAGCCCGTTGCAGAGAAAACTCCGGCAGAGAAAAAGCCCGCTCCCAAGGCCGAGAAGAAGCTCCCCAAGGAAGGCGGAGACAAGAAGGGAAAGAAGAGGCATAAGAAGAGCGTGGAGACCTACAAGATCTATATCTTCAAGGTCCTCAAGCAGGTTCACCCTGACATTGGTATTTCCAGCAAGGCCATGGGAATCATGAACAGCTTCATCAATGATATCTTTGAGAAAATGGCGAGCGAGGCATCGAAACTTGCCCGGTATAACAAGAAGCCTACCATTACTTCTCGGGAGATTCAGACTGCCGTGAGACTCGCTCTTCCAGGGGAGCTCGCCAAGCATGCCGTCTCGGAGGGCACTAAGGCTGTTACCAAGTTTACCAGTGCTTGAGTTCGGCATTTATTTTCAATGAAATTCAATGGTGTCTTTTGACACCACCAGTAATATGGAGATTTGAACGCAACCTTTGAGCTTTTCTGTGCCCTTTTCAGTCGGTCTGTGGGGCAAATCTTTCATCTTTGAAGCAGAGATCGGGGATGCTTTATTTTACTATACTGTTGATTGCTGGAGACTAGGGTTTGATTTTCCTGTAAGTTGTTTGGGGTGCTTTATTTTTTTGGTGTTGGAGGCTGTGATTTAGTTTTCCTGTAATCTTTTTTTTCTTCTTCTTTTTTCCTTAAGTTTTATTTTAATTACAATTTGTTAACTTTTTAATCTAAGCAAGAGCTGTGATTTTGTTTTCCTGTATTTTTAAATTTGTTCCTATAATTTTATCCTTACCATAAACCTTTTGAACCTAAATCTTATTTATTGGTAGCTCGCAATCCTCTACAATATGTCCATATTTGTGACATGATGCATTGAAACAGAATTCTACTGTAGTCTAAAGTTTTAACATAAGAATTAGAACCCTTCTGAAGAACGATTTCATTTCAGTGATGAAATGATCTCTTAGCTCTAAACCCACTTAAACCCTTTGCTATTGATGGATTTATAGTCTAAATAGCTTGACTCTAATTTAGTAAAATACCCGTGAGTGCTTGAATTCTTTGGAGACCTCATCAAACCAAAATCTATTTGGAAGCCTTGGTAACTTCTCCCAAATTGCTAGGTTATCAATCCATTTAGATCTCAAATCGAATGAAGAAGACTATCTATTTAGGAAGAGAGGAGTATAACCCCATTTCTAATGAGAAACCAAGAATTCTTTTTGCATCCTTTTTAAAGTGAGATAAGAGTGCCATTTAGTGTCTTGAGAGAATTTACAACTTCAACATGTATTTTAATATAGATTCCCATTCTACTTTCATTTGTGCTTGAATATTCTTTTCATGAGACCTCTTTTGTGAATTTTCCCAACTAGCATTTGTGTGCTCATGCTTACTATAGTATCTTAATATCTTCACCAAAAACAAGCTTAATAGGAGAACTCTTTTTCTTAATATGCTTTTTCCTCTATTGAAGAGATCCCTCTTCAACATATGCTTGTACTCTATTAACCACACCACTTTCCAAGGAATCTTCTTCTTGGTTCTTTACATTCATCCTTTCACCCCTTGCTAATACCCCATAGTCTTCCACTAGATGCTTCCTCAAACTAGGGATGACATCACATAAAGCCCCACCCCTTATAATCATTTTGTTACTAATAAAATCATTCTTAGCATAATTCATGAACTCACTAGGAAATTCCATTAAATATTTTGATAAGTTCTCTTTAAAATTTAGGTCCAAAAGGAGAGTTTTCAAGCATACCATAATCTAGTTCATTGAAAGAAGGAATATAAAATTAGTGTGGAACCTCTAGTTTCTTTTGCATAGAAATAATTGTAATCATATGACTTTGAAACATGACCCAACGCTTTTTAGTTGTGCATAATGTTAAATTTATAGTAGTTGCAAGAGTTATTTTTTGGGAGGATGGCAAAGATTTTAGTTGAGATCTAGGGCTCCCAGTGCACTTTTGGGGTTCTTGGTTTGGGACTAAAATGGTTAGTGCCATGGCAAAATATTTTTGTTAGGGTCCCTAGTAGATGATTGGGGTTCTTGGTTTGGGACCAAGTAGTAAAGACTCTTGAAAGAGCTTCTAGTATATGATTGGGGTTTTTGGTTTGGGACCAAGCAATTAAAGTCTCTAGATATGTTTAGGGCCCTTGGACATAGTCTAGGGTGTCTATGCTTGGGGCATGGGTTGATTTTTGGTTTTGTACCTTGGTGGATAAGACTCCATAAATGTTTTGGGGCAACTTGATCTTTGATCTGGTATTTTGTTGGTATATGATCCTTTTTGAAGGTGGGCATGACTACATGAACGATATATCCCATATGCAATGATGATAAAGTTAATAAAGTCACCTTGAATATGAATGGACAAGTTTTGCCACCAAGCTACTCCACTTAAAATCCTTTTATTTTTGTTTGTGTTTGTTTAGGGCCTTGTTTTTGTCTTAAGGGATAATGTAAAATATTAATTAAATATTTTTAATTATGATATGTTTTAAATTAATATTTATATTAATTAAAACATGTTATTTTTATTTTTAATTTAATTACTATTACCTTTATGTTTGCTCTATCCTAAACTATAAATAAGACCTATCCTCTACCCTTCACACTACACACTCTTATGATCATTCAAGGGAGTAGATCTCTCTTTGTTAGCTACGGCCCTCCTTGCATCAACGCTCTCCTTGCTAGTTGCAACCCTCTTTGCAACAAGTGCTCTCCTTACTAGCTACGACCCTCCTTCAACAATTTAGCCTTGTCTTGTTAGGTCCATGTGTGTGATGAAGGTCCTCTCTTGCTGATTTCAAGTTTGTGAGAAGGGTTGTTGAACTAAGGTTTGCTCTATATGCTGTTTGCAAGTGTTTGAAGTTGTTGTCTCCCTCTTGTTGATAGATCTGATTGAGCCGTGACCTCTTCCAGTTCAGATTTGGTCATTTTCTCATTGAGTCGTGACTCCTTCAACACTGATCTGATCTCTATCCTTTGAGTCGCGACCCCTCTAAGTTGCTTGAAATTTTCTGTGTGTGAGGGTTTAACCACAGTTTTTTTGTGAGAGGGTTTGGGTGCCTGGAATTTTTTGTGTGTGTGAGGGTTTAACCACAGAGAATTTTTGAGTGGTGTTTATGTAGTCTTTCTTCCTTGGTGGCAATAAAATCTACTCATTTCTAAGTAAGAGATCTAACCTATATGGTAGATCTATGATCCATAATTTTTTCTGAGCATAATTTCAAGTGGCTTACATCCACTGTGTGGCATGAACTCCTACGAGGTAAGTGACTTGCTCAAGTTATTGTGGTTAATTTGTTTTCATGATCTAGATCTGTTCAACTTTATTTTTAGATATGATCTATATCAGATCCATAGATCAAACATCCATCTACGTATATAGATTAGTCTTTGCTTAGATCAGTTTACTTTTATAAGATCTGGACATTAATTTGAGTTTTGTTATTCCTTGTTTTTTAAGTTTGTTATATTGCTCATGATCATATCTGTGTTTATTTTGAATTTTGATCTATATAAGATTTACACCAACATTGTAGATTAGAATTGATGTTTATTCTAGATTTGCTATTTAACTAATATCTAGACTAGCTTAGATCTCAGTACATATTTTTGTTTCTTTGTTCAAGCAGTGTAGTTTTGTTTTTTGAATATAAGTTTTAGTTGTTATTCTCACTGAATTTTTAAAAAGATAGTTTTGTTCTGCTTTACTGCCTTAATTTTAACATGGTATCAGAGCTAAGGGTGTAAAGAGAGTTCAAAGATACAATCTTGAGCCTACACAGATCCACTTTGTCAGGGTTGTTTTTCAGAGTTCAATCATCTAAACTTAACCTAGAGCATGGCTTCCTCATCAATTAAAACTGATGACAGACTTGTAGGGGCTGCAAACTTTAATGCTCGGAAATACAAAATAATGAACATTTTTGAAAAAAATGATCTAGAGGAGTTTATCTCTAGGGAGATTGAAGAACCTACCACAAACACAACCAGGGTAGCATATAAAAGGAAACAAACCAAGACTAAAAGAATTATTTTTGATTCTATCAAAGACAACATGATGTCCATCATTGGTCATCTAAGAACTATCAAAGATTGTTTTGATGCCTTGGCAAACCTCTATGAAAAGAAGACACCAACTCAGAAAATAATTTTGAAGAAACAATTACGTACTTTGAAAATGAGAAATGATGATTCAGTTGCCACATTCTTCTCCAAGATTGCTCAAACCAAAGATCAACTTATTGCAATAGGAGTTCCTGTAGATGATGATGACCTTGTTCAAACAACATTTGATGGACTTCCTGATGCTTGAGGAGTTTTTCTTGCATCCGTGAATGGAAGAGAATCCCAACCTAATTTTGAAAGATTGTGGCATGACTGCTTAGAAGAATGAGGAAGACTAAACAACGTAAATGACTATTCAATTCTGAAAGATCATGCCCTTGCAACAAAGACCAAGAAATGGAAGAAGTTCTCTAAATCAAAAGACAAAGGTAAGAAACCCCAAGGTAAGCTATCTCATCTCAATCCTCATTTATCTAAAGTTAAATGTTTTAATTGCAATAAGCTAGGACATTATGCAGAAAAGAAGAGGAAGATTCCAAGCCTCAGTTGCCACTGAAGAGGCTAAACCCCAAGAGGAGTCTCAAAAAAGACAAACCAGGATTGCCACCAAAGAGCAAGAACAACAAAATGAATATTATCTCATCTCAGCTCTTTCCGGTACTATTACCAAGTCAGAGGAGATTTGACTAATAGACAACGGTGCTTTCAGACACATGACAGGTTTCAAACAAAACCTTGCAAACTATCAAGACAAGAAATTCAAGGCAAAGGTTGAACTAGGTGATGATGACACCTATGACATAAAAGGTTTTGGATCTACCTCTTTCCGATTTCACTCAGGTAATATCTTTCACATTGATGAAGTTCTTTATGTACCTGGTCTAAATAAAAATTTAATTTTTGTTCCAGTTTTAGAAAGTAAAGGTTACTCAGTGGCTTTCTCCAAAGGGAAGGCTCTATTGTGATCCTCAAATGATGATTTAAGTACCGCTATAACTATTAGAACTCGTGAGAGTGGACTTTATAAGATTTCAGGTCAGGTTGTTCAAACTCTAGTTCACGAGACGATAAATCCCTGCGAGCTTTGGCACAGAAGACTTGGACACCTCAACTACAAAGCACTTCCAGGTTTGCAAAAGATGGTGACATGTATGCCAGTTTTTTTTGTTGAGCATGATAGTGTTTGTAAATGTTGTTTACTTGGTAAGAATACAAAGAAATCCTATCCTCTCAGTAATAAAAAATCAAATAGAATTTTGGATTTAATTCATTCTGATATTTGTGGACCCATGTCTGCACCATCTATGAATGATTGTATCTATTATATCATTTTTATTGATGATTGTTCGCGTAAAATTTGGATTTATTTCTTAAAAACTAAAGATGAATCTTTTAGCAGATTTCAATATTTCAAGAATCTCGTTGAAAATCAAACAGGAAGACACATCCGAGTTTTCAGAACAGATAATGGTAAAGAATATGACTCCTTCAAATACGACGAACTCTGTCGGGCCTCTGGAATTAAAAGGGAGCTAACTGTACTATACAACCCTCAGCAGAATGGGGTTGCTGAAAGAAAGAATAGAACTATCTGTGAAGCAGCGAGGGCTATGATGCATGACCAAAACTTACCTTTATCACTTTGGGCTGAGACTGTCAGTACTGCAGTCTACATTCAGAATAGATGTTCACACAAAGCCCTTGAAACGAAAACTCCCGAAGAAGTTTTCATCGGATGTAAGCCCTCAGTTGATCATTTAAGAATCTTTGGCAGTCCAGTCTATATACACATTCCAAAAGAGAAGAGGACTAAACTAGAGCCCTCCGGTAAGAAATGAACTTTTGTGGGATACAGTGAGACCTTAAAAGCTTACAGGATTTATATTCCTGGTCAAAAGTTAATCGAAGTAAGCATAGACGTGACTTTTAATGAAGAAACAACTTTTCGTCGGGCCAGAGAACTTCCATGTGATTCAGAGGAGAGCAGGAAGTTCCACCACTTGATCCTTCAGACTCTCCTCTGTCAGATGAGCAGAGGGAGGAAACCTCATAACTTCCAGTGGACCCCTCAAGGGATACTATTGAGTTTCCAATGGAGATACCTCCTACTAAAAGGAAACTAGCCTGGTGTCGAAAAATATTGAAAGAAGCAGAAAAACATTCAGCTCCTAAGGGAACCTTTAGAGAAAGCAATAAATCAGATAAGTACTTCGATCTCATAGCTAATTTAAATAATGTAATTAATTCAGAACCGTCCACATTTGTAGAAGTCTCTAAACATCAAGTGTGGAAAGATGCTATGAATGAAGAATATGATTCTATTTTGAAGAATGATGTATGGACCGTAGTTCCTAGACCTCATAGCAAATCAGTAGTAACTTCAAAATGACTTTATAAGATAAAGCATGCAGCAGATGACAGTATTGAGAAATACAAGGTGAGATTTGTGGCTTGTGGTTTCTCTCAGAAATGAGGAATTGACTACGACGAGATTTTTGCTCCAGTTGCCAGGTATACCTCAATTAGGGTTATTATCTCACTTGCAGCAGTTTTTGGTTGAAAATTTCACTAGATGGACGTTAAGACTGCTTTTCTTAACGATGAAGTTGAGCAATAAGTATATATTGAGCAACATGAAGGTTTTGTGATACATGATAAAAGATTTCATATGTGCAAACTCAAGAAAGCCTTGTACGGGTTGAAACAAGCTCCGAGAGCTTGGTATGGTAGAATAAACAGTTTTCTACAAAGTCTTGGATTCTTCAAGAGCATAGCAGATCCAAATCTTTATATAAAGATTGTTCAAAATCATCCAGTTATCCTAGTCTTATACGTGGATGATTTGTTCCTCATTGGAGAGGAAAACTTGATAGCTCAGACTAAGAGGGAGCTTTCTGCAGAGTTTGAAATGAAAGACTTGGGGCTCATGCACTATTTTTTGGGCTTGGAGGTTTGGTAGAAATCATGAAAGATTTTTCTCTCACAGGGTAAATATGCAGTTGATGTACTTAGCAGATTTGGCATGATGGACTGCAAGTCCATGACAACTCTAATGATCTCTAACCTAAAGAAACTACAAGATCAAGTTACAGGTTCAGATCTAGAAGACCCCACTTTATATCGACAGATCATTGGATCTTTGATGTATCTCGTACATACAAGACCAAACATCTGTTATGCAGTAAATGCTCTTAGCTAGTTAATGTGTGAACTAAAGCATATACATATGGTTGCTGTGAAACATATTCTGAGATATGTTCGGGGAACAATAGCTTATGGTCTCAGATACACTGCCAGTGGGGGTGTAATGCTTCATGGTTGTATAGATTCAGATTGGATGGGCAGTACAGTGGATCGGAAAAACACTTCCGGATATTGCTTTAGTTTGGGTTCGACAATGATTTCCTGGTCCAGCAGGAAACATAGCTCCGTAGCCCAAAGCACTGCAGAAGCAGAATACATTGCTGCAAGTGCTGCTAGCAGAGAAGCAATGTGGCTTATGAAGCTACTCTCAGACTTGTTCAGTTCAGAGCTTGAACCCACAGTTATTCATTGTGACAATTAGAGCTGTATAAAGTTCACCAAGAATCCAGTGTTTCACGACAGATCGAAACACATTGAGATGAGATATCACTATGTCCGGGGCATGGTTCAGAAGAATGTTCTCAGCATTCAGTATGTTCCGACCGCAGAACAAACAACATATATTTTTACCAAGCCACTGTCCTTGACAAAGTTTGTATACTTTCGTGACAAGCTTGGTGTAGCTGAGAATGCCTCTTTTGCTGAGAGGGAGTGTTAAATTTATAGCAGCTGCAAGATCCATTCTCCGGGAGGATGGCAAAGACCCTAACCGAGATCTAGGACCTGTTATCGCACGGTTTGTAGGAAGGGTTTAGGCAGCTTGAGTCAAGGCTTAAAACCGGCGTAACATGAGCTTCCCCACCCACTGTCACCTCGATGGGGAGCTCTTTCTATTTAGGAGGGCTAGTCCAAGGGAGACGTCCCTATGTAATCTGGGTTTTCAAAGGGCTAAAGGTATAATGGATCAAAGTGAGAGAGTCCCTTTACAGATTACTGCCCAAAGAGATAGTCAAAGAAGATATTGTTCCACTGGATGGCACCTGTTTGCGAGACAAGACAGATAAAACTAGAATATGTGCTGCAGTGGGTTAGTACTTCAAAAACATTAATGACTATCTTCAAATATACATATGAGCAATGATCAAATGCTATTATTGACGAAGTCAATGATTGCTAAACAAAAACCAATGACTAATATCACTCCTTCAATAAAGCATAAGAGATAATGAGCAAAAACCTTGTATTATATCACAATGCAATAAATATCTCAAATTAGCTCATATAGATAATGTTGTTGCGTCACCAATAATGTTGCTGCTATGGATGTGACGTCAAACACTAATCAATAGGTCAAAATGAAGACAAAGAGTAAAACGTTTTCTTTAATAAGCTTATAAATGCAAATACTAACTCAATGTCTATCAAATGAGGTGAGAAAAGTCACAACGTTTGCAAGCTAAGCAAAAGATCAAAGTAATGTGACGTCACCTATATAAGTTTGCTGCAGTCACTATGACGTCAGCCCTATATGATTGGTTAGAGAAGCCAAAGAGGCAACGTTTGCAAATTTAACCAAGGAAAAAGTTGAAAGCCTCTATGGCTACCTAGAGGAAACTTGGCCACAACTTTTAGAGCAAACAAAAGTTGAAATAGGTTAGGACGTCACCTCTAGGGTTTAGGGTTAGTAAACAGCTAGGGTTAGACGCTAGGTTAGTTAGGGTTTTCAAGCAAAAAAGTGTTTGAAAGAGATTTGAAACATGAACAAGCTCAAGATTACTTCTAGACTAGTGCCTTGGGTTAATGGAGTCAATTTGAAGTGAGACTAATGGTTTAGGAGAAACTTAAAC
>ML785959.1:263428-285572 GCA_009831015.1 Picea engelmannii
TCAAAACCCAAGCGCTATGAACATTTCCTTCAAATTTATGATATAATATTATCAATACATTATATATGTAAATGGATTATGCAACCATAAAAGTTATAGTTATTACTTTGTAATATAGGACAGCCAAATTTACATGTGAAAGGGCATTGTTTGCTACACGGTTTCTGTTTCTTAATAATGCTCAGAAATCCCCTTTCAATTTCATAATCTGTGAAAGGGGACAAACTCAAATAGGTTGTCATATAAAAGTGCACAAATAACAAATTGTATAAATTAATTTAAAGATGTCACAACATCTTCAAAGTTTAGCTCAATTATACCAAACTACATTGCTCAAGTCAACATTGAAGTTTTTCCATTTTTTTTTGCAAACTTCTATATAAATGAACTTAATTAATTGGAATAATGGTTAAACTTAATTAATTGGAATAATGGTTAAAACTTGAAAACACATGTTAATTTTGATATTGCAAAAATAAAAAAGATTTTGCTCAAAATATTGCAAAGATAAAAATGGACCAAACTTAATGAAATAAAATAAATTTAAACTTTATATATATAGAAATTTAATATATTTAAACTAAGATCCACTAAATAATGGCGGGAGTATGAGAAAATCAACAAAATTCATGCATTTCATTTGAAAATCAAATGGGAAACATTTTATTCCACGAATGTAAACTTCGAAGTATCATTCCAATATAATATATGACTTTGCACTACTCTTTTACAAAAACAGGACCTAGTTTTCTCACTAAAAGTATCGACAGTGAAGAAAAAACAAACAAAAATTACGTAAAAGTTTTTTTTTAAGTATCAAAGTATCAAAGTTACAGGGTTACTATTACTATCCTATACAACAAAACGATACTAGAATGGTTCTTTAAAATAGTAGAAGGTTTTTCTTCACTAAAAAGGGAATTCGTTGGACCAATTTGTGGTAAAAAATTCCATGAGCTATGCTATTATGTATATTATTATACCCGCGTCTGTATAGTATATGGGAATGAGTTTGTCTCTGTACATTAGTTTATCTTTGACTTAAAAAAATGTTTCAAATTTAATATTGATAGATACATTAGTTTATCTTTGACTTAAAAAATGTTTCAAAATATTGATAGATTCAGAGTTAAATGGATCTAGTTTGGTTCATTTTTAAAAGTTGTTTAAAAGTATGATGTAATGTTTCAAAATATTGATAGATTTAGAGTTAAATGGATTTAGTTTGGTTCAATTTTTTAAAGTTGTTCACTTTTTAAAAGTATGATGCTTGGATGTGATGGAATCGATCTTTATTTTTGTTTCAAATTTAATATTGATAGATCCAGAGTTAAATCGATCTAGTTTGGTTCTCTTTTTAAACGCTGGATGCTTGGATGTGATGGAATTGACCTTTAGACAAAACCTTAACTTTGTACATGTGCAACTTTCAATATGCTTATGGGACCTAGACTGTAACTTCAACCCTTTAACAAATACTACAGAACCGTTCAAATCCAGACTGTTAGAAATCCAGGATTTCTTTAAAAAAAGCTTTAAAATAAAAGCCAGATTTTGGATATTGGATATCCGGATCTTCAACCTTCTCTCTCCTCCTTGGAAATCCGGATTCTAGATCTCTGCAATGGGAAACCTTCAATGGCTTCTGCTGTGTGATCTCTAATGGAATTTTGTCTTTTTTTCTTTTCTTAATTGCTTGGTTCAACTCTGGTCTTCAAACTCCTTATGTCAATTTGGCAAAAGTACACAGATTTTCAATTTTTACAAAGATTCAGGTTCACGATGAATCACAAGACTCAACTCCAAATGAATTATGAATCCGACTGAAGGTTCTATTTGGGAATAAGGAAGACTGCATGCAAAATGTCGACAAGATAGATCCAGAAGAGAAACCATCAGAAGATCAAGCCTTCTATTCTGAAGAGTTTTCTACACAAGTATCTACACAAATTTGCATTCCATTAATTGCAGAGGATGTCTACTCCATTTCATATTTGTTTTCTGAACTTCATGTGGAAGATATATTGCATGCATCTCAAGGACAAAAAGGGAGCCGCAGACATCCGATTCAATTCTGATATTTTCTGAGAAAAATTTGCAGAAACAAATTGGATATTTGAATTCCTCTTGAAAAAATATCCAATTTAAAAAAAAAAAAACCGTCTGAAACGGAGTCCGGGAAGTGAAGTTATGATAATTTTAAACTTAACAAAATTTCAACGTTTTTTTCCAGAAACGTCTGCACGGTTTTCAAATTTTCATCCAAACTTTATTTGGATCTTCTTCATTATAAGAAGAGAAAGTAGATATGTGTGGACATCTCAATGGTGCATTTACTTCATCAGATCCGTGCAAACGTCTACATCTTCAACAAAATCTTCAATGAGCACAAACTTGCACAGTTGCGAGGTCTTCTTGGAGTGAAGGATATGGTTGCTTAACAACTGTGTTTTGTTCTTTCTCATTTTTTTATGCATTGTAATTTGAGGTTTTTTTTTTTTTTTTTTTCTCATGAGGTTTTCCCTCTTTCCTCGTTTTTTTCGTGCCTCATTCTTATATGTATTGTACAATGGGTACCTAACATGGCCTTGGTTGTTGGGACCCATTCATCATGTACACCCTAGTAGTGTTCAGGGGGGATGTTGGAGATATTTGACACTCACCTATAATTATTTTCCTAAGTTTTATTGTCCAATGTTGAAAACTCTTCTTTAGATGAGAATATTTTCTCTAGAGAATATTCCCCTACAAAATATGATGTTTCTCTTCAATTTAGAGTTAGTTACACTTAATTAGACTAGTGGAAGTCGTGACTTAGTTAACTAATGATTGCATGGATCAATGAACTAGGATTAGGTGGTAGTTCACTTCAAATGTCTGTCAGTGAGTGTTTAGATCTCTCTAGATCACTACTATGGCGCATTGGTTACTCATGTAGCCTATAACTATTATAAATTATTCACTCTTTAAATGTGGAAGACGGTTAATAAAAATTTTCCATTCTTTCTCTCCTGTTTTTCTCATTTCTCATTTCTCTACAAATTGTGTATGTATTTTTGCTAGCTAGATCTTATCTGTGCAGAGATGTTTGAACCATATGCATTGAGCATTGTGTATATTTACATTAAAATATTTTTAGATTCTAGGAAACAAGTATAAACAACTTTGCTGCATTTATTTATATAAACAATTATCAAATTTTAAAACCATTCACTATGCTATTCACAGTTATCAAGTTTTAAAACCATTCACTATGCTATTCATAATGATCAAAATCTAAAACCATTAATTCTTTGTTTATCCATTAAAAATATGTTTATAATAAATATATTAAAAATAATTTTATTTTTATGTCATTCAAATATTAATAAAAAGTTTTGTTTTTCAATGCAACAAAGTAAGACTATAAACTAATGTTATTAAATATATTAAAATAATTTTATTTTTATGTCATTTAAATATTAATAAAAAAAAAGTAATTTTGTTTTTCAATGCAACATAGTAAGACTTTGCCAACAAATATGTTATTTTTATTAGATGTTAGTAGAGGCGAATAAACTCTGTGATGAGTGTGAAATGTATGCCAACAAATGTTTGTTATTAGATGTGAGTAGGTGAATAAACTTGTGAGGAGTGTGAGATGGGTGTCACATAAGGAAGAAGAGGGATTGATTAGAGGTGAAACGACAATGTACCAAGTCATTGTCTTTCAAGAGGTTTAATTGATGTAATCTATCAATTTATCTATGTATTCGACATGAATTACATGTTTTTGGGTTTTTCTATTAGTAAATTTTTGAAGTCTTGCAAAGACCTTTCCATTGTCTTCAAATGGAATTCTTGTTAAGTCATTTTTACAAGAAAATGAGATTTTATGTTATCATACAATGATGACAATGACAGTATTAGTATCAGTGAAAACATGAAATCGAGTAACTTTTTTTTGGTTATTGTTTATATGTTTTTTTTTTTTTAACTAAGAAAATTATAATTTTTTTTTGTTTCTTCAACTTCAACCCTTCTAAACTCATATTTTTTTTAGAATTTCATTTTGAAATAAAAACCAGATTTATAGAGAATTGTCATACCTCCAAACTCAATTTTTCAAAAAAATATTTATACATACATAGTAGGATAAATATGATGTTTATTAATTGCATATACTTTAAAATTTTAGGTAAAGATAATGAATGACCTACACGGGCATCCATATTTTTAGAGATGAATATTCAATTTAGGTAAACAAAATATATGCCCACAATTTACACATATTACACTAGTGTCAGGATTATATTTTTTGATTTTTCAACTATTTTTATTTTATTTTTCAAAATAGAGTAAAACAAAAAATCAGCGTCATCTTGAACCAGTGATCATTCCCAAGAAAACTAAAAATGTCTTTTTGAAGAGGATAATGCAAAGAAGTGTATTGTGTTTTTTTTTTCTTTCTATTTTTTTAGGATTGTAATTTTGACAATTTTGAATTTTCATTTTAGGCAATTTTGAGAACAATAAAATTCTTAAGTGATAAAGTTTAGAACCAAATTATTAAAAAATAATGATGAACAAAAATAAAAATTTCTTACATCATTATAAACTAGATTTAAAGTTGAATCTATTAGTAGTAGGTTTGACATATGATCTTTAAAACTTGTAGGGGTTGACCCTTGTTGAAGTTGCATGTTTGTGAAAATTGTTGTAGAATTTGTTGTTTTGGTTGTCCAAAAATTCTTAGCCAAGAAAATATTTTGGCCTAGAATTTTAAAAACTCTCGGCGGAGTGTTTTTCATAATCTAATTGGTTAGAAACTCACATACCCTTGGTTGATATTTTATAAAATTTTTGGCCTAGAGTCTTGTTAACTTTTTGCATAGCCTCATCATGTCACCCTCATTACGCCTCACTCCAAAAAGTGTTACCCATTTTTATCTTTTCACCACATACTTCAGGGAAGGAAATGCCAAAAGAAATTGGGGTTAGACATATTGCACATTTAAGGTGGATATAAAAACATAGATAAGAGGAAAAAACGATAGAGAGTGTTTTGCACTTGTCTGCATTTTTGTAAAACTGTGGATATATTCCTTTATTCCACTCTTACGTTTAGTGTCACAATTAAGAAAACAACCATACAATGTTACACATATGGATCTCTTGCATTGTATTTCAACATGCATGTTGATGTATTCCTCTGAGAGATGTGTATATAATAATCATCCTAGGCTCCTTTTGCAATTTTATCACCTCTCTCTCTCGATATAAATATATTTATTGTTGCACTATATATACCAACTTCATATCATTTGATAGCTAAAATAATTATAATTTATAGCTACCATTTTTGTGCAATGATAATTGAAAAGGGGATGCTACAACTAGTGTATCCAATAAGATGCGTGTTTTTTTTTTTTTTTGATCTATCCATTTTAAAACAAATTTTATAGGTGACCTTAAATTTAACATGTAGAAAGTTACGAGCGATTAAAATAATAAAATTATCGGTTTGAGGTTTGTAGGCATATATAACCCATAGAAATTACTAGTAGCTATAGCTTATACTATAGCTCATTGTTTCCTTGGTTTTCCACGTACTCTTCTTAATGGAGTACCTAAAAACATCATTTTGGAATTTAAAATTGGATGGCGGTTCACCTGGTTTTCCACACATGTTCTTATAAATGGATTACTTGAAATTGGGGTAACTCCAAGTTCAAGTTGACCACTTGGTACTTGCATCTACTTACAACATAACATTACTGATTCAGCTTGCCCCCCTACAAGCTATCCATATTCCATTACTAGTCTTGATCTCTCTATGCATAGGGTAAATGAAAAGGAAACAATGACCTTCATTGTTGAGAAGTTTATGAGCATTACTAATTCAGCTTGCCCCTACAAGCTACCCATATTCCATTGTTGTTCTTGATCTCTCTATGCATAGGGTAAATGAAAAAGAAACAATGACCTTCATTGTTGAGAAGTTTATGAGTGTGACATTGATACGTGGATGGCATTCCCCAATGTGATTTGATTTTGGATAATGAGAGAAACGACCTTCATTGCTAAGAAATTTCTAGACATGGCTTCGTTTTCCCTAAGAAAGCTTCTTGTTTAGTTAACTAGACTGGCCAAGCTAATCTTTTCTTAAGCATAAATGAGTTATGCTATGGATACCCACAAAATGTCACCTACATGAGCCAAAATTGCTCGAAGTTTCTCCTATTGAGCTATTGAATATCTCTTTTATGAAGGGTATCCATCTACCTTTGCACCCAACAACATATGATTCTTGATTTTCCCAAGGTGGAGACCTTAAGAAATATTGGTTGAATTAATTGAACATTGCTTATTGGATCTTAATATTAGAATAATGAATAATGTTGAGTCCTAAAACTATAGGGCCTTTCATTTGACTTAAGGATATCATGCCCACAACAAAGTGAGTCTTCTTTGATGTTCTCAAAACGAATTTAATGCATGCCCATACTAGTCACTCATTTGATAAACTAATGGATTCAAGACTCCCATGAAGGAAAATTGAGAATTAGAACACCTACCAACGTTTACAATGCTTGATCCATTGATGAGATCAAAGAAAAACAAACAAGGAATGTATACAACCCATCAATGAGAGCATGGCACACTATAGGGAAATACTTGTACCGATTTTCATTTATCAATTAACACACACACACACACACACACACACACACACACACACACATCCTTGAAATACAATTATTAGGAAAACCCCCAAGCACTTCCTCACACACACACACATCCTTGAAATACAATTCTTAGGAAAACCCCCAAGCACTTCCTCTCATCTCTAGGATGGCACCCATGGTAAATGACCTGGCATAGTTTTGGTAACCTAACTTAGCAAGGACATTGAGTGAGGCCCATAATATCCACAGAGGCAGCTAGCCTGAGAACTCGACCATGAGACGTCCTATTAATAATTCATAGCACTGTAATATCCCTAATCCGCAGATCGGAATATATGTTGCTACTGCCTATTATTTGCTATCGGAACTGATAAACTTTGGGATTCTGGATGCTTCTAGAAGATTAGTTTTAACATGCCCGATGATTTTTCATGTGATTACAGTTGTTTAACAATATATAAGCAAATACGCTAAAGATAAAGACACAGAACAACTGCAACAATGTATTATGAAAATGACTAGGTACAATGCCGCATGCGACTAAGTAAAATAAATATCTCGGCTAGATCAGAGACAAAAGGATCTTAACCAGAATACAATAAGAAAACTGAAACAATGATACCTGAAAATAGAAAAAGACTGTTGGATCAATGGATGAGATGTATGATCTACTGCATGCTACGGCAACTCATATGGAAACTGCTGCAAGACTGAAAAGTTCTCCTTGGTGGCTAAAATCCTCGGATCTGCCTGGAATCTGTCTCAAACAATGCGTCTTGACCTCATGCACAATCTCGATTCCTGTCCTATTGAAGATCGAACCTCTGCAAATCTGTATGGACCACGGATGGATCCTCCTGGGGAATGCGCACCAACTGTTGCAAAAACTTGTTCCCTAGAGATTCCACCGTCATAATCTGGCTGTAATAGTCTCAAACTGAGTTCCCTAGGCTCCTCTATAATGGGTTAGAAGGGTTTCCCTAGATTTGATCTGGTGATCTCTCAATAATCCTAAATGTATTTCCCCAACTGTCGCACCCTCACTAGCTGACTGATGCACACAAGATGATTTATACATCGGAATTTGACGAGAAACTAGTCAATAGATGCGCCCTGCCTTCCTCTTAACTGGGTAGGAAGAGAATCATTAGATTCTCCCTAGATGTGACAAGTCAGATCTCTAAGTTTCCTCAGAAACTACACCCTCACCCTGAATAAGTGTGCCCTTGCTGTTGCAACCTGTGTAACTACCGCTAAAGATCGATGGAAGATCTGTATGATCTTCCCAGTGACTAGGGTATGTCTCTCAACACCAAAATCAACTTTGGGTGTATTCCTCATGGAATCCACAAAGTCACCGATTCACCTGAACCTATGAAGTCACCTCAGAGCTCACTCTCAAATCATAAAATATACATAATGAGGAATTAGGTCGCTTCTCCTCCTCCTATACTCCTCCAAAACCGTAATTTGCTGTTGACTTCTATTTTTTGTTCAAAATCACTTAAAGGTGCTTTTACCCACTTTTCACTTAATGTAATTTTCAAATTATAACATTCTCTAGTAAAGTACATCAAGTGACCCTATTTTCCCCCGAATCTCCCTGGATATAGTCTAATTGGGATGTTTAGACTACTAATCCCTCCTCTCTGGAGCTCCTACTCAGAAAGGGACATTACAGTCCTCCCTCCCTAAGATTGCTCGTCCTCAAGTAATACCAATCCAGGGTGCTGCAAAACCTGCTCACTCTCCCAAGTAGCATCCTCCACTGGAAGCCCTCTCCATTGGATCAAACACTCTCTGATGATCCTGCTCCTCAATCTCCACTCTCGAAACTCCAGTACCTCCTCTAGAACCAACTCTAGCTACCCCTCTTCATCCAAAGGTGGAATCTCCTCTGAAGTGCCGATGAATTGTCCCACAAATTTCTTGAGACAAGAAACATGGAACACATTCTGAATCCGACTACCCTCTGGAAGCTATAACGCGTAGGAAACTTCTCCTACCCTACACATGATCCTGTAAGGCCCATAGAAATTGGGCTTTAGATTTTCTGCCCCACTCTTCTTCAAAGATGATTGCCCGTAAGGTTGTAGCCTCAGGAATACCAAATCCCCAACCTCGAAGCTACGATCTATCTCGTATTTGTATGCACTCACCTTTTGCCGATTCTGTGCCGCCTGTAGATTCTCTTTGAGTAATTTGAGAATCTCTTGACTCTCTACGATCCAGTCTTTGGCTTTGGGAGCCCAACTATCTCCGAAAACCAATTCAATCAAAGAGGGAGCATCATACCCATATAATGCTCAGAAGGGGGTCATGCCGATGGACATGTGGAAGGTTGTGTTGTAACAATGCTCTGATAGATGTAGCCACCTCACCCATGCTCTCCATTGTCTGCTCACATAGTTCCTCAAGTAACCCTCAACCCACTTGTTAACTATCTCTATCTGTCCATCAGTCTGAGGGTGGTAACTGGTGCTAGGTTTCAACTCTATCCCCACCAATCTGAATAATTCCCTCCAAAACGTGTTGATAAACTGACCGCCTCTATCACTGATGATGTTATGTGGCAACCCATGAAGTCTGAAAACCTATCTGAAGAATAGCTATGCCACCTGTATTGCGCTGTAATCTGTTCGAATGGCATATAAATGTGAAAACATGGTCAATTTGTCGACCACCACATAGATACAATCCTTACCCCGAACCTTGGGTAGGACTGTAATGAAGTCCATGGAGATGCTTTCCCATTTATGCTATGGAATGGAAAATGGCTGAAGTAACCCTGCTGGAAGAGTCTGCTCTGACTTGTTCTGTTGACAAGTCAAACACTCACTAATATGTCTCATCACACCCTGTTTGAGACCCTTCCAAGAGAATTTATCTCTGACCTGCTTGTAGGTTTTGAAAAATCCCTGATGGCCAGCTAGTGGGGAGTCATGAACTGCAGCCAAAATATTCTTCCTGAGACCCAATCCTAGAACTAGATAGACTTGGTCTTTGTAGAATATGAAGTTGTCAATGACTCTGTACCTGCCCATCCAAAATCTCACAAGCAAACTTTCTTTTGGAATATTCCACTAACAAGTGGGATTTCCAATCTGCTGAAATCTCCATAAGGGAATAAGATGTTGGTCTCCTAGACAATGCATCTGCCGCAATATTCTTCTTACCCTTGACATACTCTATGTCAAAATCAAAGGCCTAGACCTTTGTCGCCCACTTCTACTGACGCTCATTGAGATCCTTCTTCTCAAGGAAATACTTCAAGATGTTATGGTCCGTCTTGACCACAAATTTGCTTCCCACCGAGTACTATCTGAATTTGGTCAAGCCATGCATGATTGCAAGCATTTCCTTGTCAAAGAGGGAGTACAACCTCTCAGGATGACTGAACTTCCTGCTCTCGAACACATTGGGGTGTCCTCCTCGCATCAATACTACTCCGATCCCCTCTCCTAATGCATCACACTCCAATACAAATGACAACATGAACTCTTGTAATGCTAAAACTGGGCATGTGCCCATGAATTCCTTCATGTGATCAAATGCCTTCTGTGACTTGTCAGTCTAGATGAAAGCCCCCTGTCTGGTGAGATCAATGAGTGGTGCCCCCAACTGTGAGAAACCTCTTAAACACCTCCTGTAATAGCTGCATAGCCCAAAGAAACTCCTTAACTATGTCACGTTATTGGGCCTTGGCTAATCCAAAATGGCTCTGATCTTCTCCTAGTGCACTTGTACCCCATGTGCGTTGATAATGTGGCCCAAATAAAGAAGCTCTGTCATGCCAAACTCACACTTTGAATCCTTGGCATATAGTGATTGGGACTCCATGATGCTGAGTACCTCATCCAAGTGCCTCAGGTGCTCCTGCCATGTCTTGATGTAGACCAAGATGTCGTCGAAGAATACCAATACTGATTTCCTCAAGTGATCCCTGAAAATATGGTTCATGCAAGACTGAAATGTAGCTGGGGCATTGGTTAGCCCAAATGGCATAACCAAAAACTCAAAATGACCAAAGTGGAATATGAATGCCATCTTCTCTATATCCCGTTCTCGAATGCGGATCTGATGATATACAAAGCTTAGATCAATCTCAGAGAAGAAAACTACCCCTTGCAGTTCATCCATCAACTGATCAATGCGTGGGATAGGATACCAATTTTTGATGGTTTTCTTGTTCAAATCCCGATAGTGAATACACATCCTCATGATACGATCCTTCTTCACGACTAAGACAACTGAAGAAGCGAATCGACTATTGCTGGGTCTGATGTGTTCCATCACTAGAAATCCCTTGATTGCCTTCTCTATCTCATCCTTGAACCTCCAAGGATGATGATAGGGTGCTGTAATCATGGGTTTAACTCCCTCCTCCAAATCAATGGTGTGCTCAAACCCCCTGTCAGGTGGTCTCCCTGGTGGAATCAGACCAAAAACCTACTGATGCTGCCTTAATTTGGTTTTGAACTCTGTTTTATACTACTGCTGACCATATGAATCCCTCCGTGTGGTGATCAAGCACTCTGCTACATAAGCTACCTCCCCATGCCTGGAGATCCTCTCCATCCTCTTGACTGAAACTGTCCTGGGTGCTCCTGTCAACATGCCCCTCAACACAATCCTCTTCCCCTCACTGTCTTTGAACCCCATATCGAGGGTTTGGTAGTTGGTCATGATCTTTCCCAAGGTGATCAACCATTGGACTACCAACACCACATCTGTGTCAAATAGGTCAACTACATAAAATGTGTCTCTCATTGTGTAATTACCTAGCTTTACCTCCAAGTCTGGGACTCTGTTTTTACATTCCACTGTGTGGCCATCTGCTATTGTAACATCAAACCCCTCAAACTCCTCCGTCTGAAGTTCTCGCCTCAATACTAATGAAGCATCAATGAAGTTGTGGGTGCCCCCACCATCTATCAAGGCAATTTATCGATGTCCCTGAATAGTCCCTCTGATCCAGAGGGTGTCATACCTAGGAATACTAGAAAGGGTTGCTATGACTCCTCCCTTTGTTGGTGCTCATCTGTTAGCTTTCTCACGAGTTTGTGGTACTAACGGTGGTTGGGCCCCTATTGGTGTTGGTGGTATCCGTGGAGGTTGCTCCTCCACCGGTGATGGCTCCTCCTCTGAGCTAGTGGATCCACTTTCTTGTTCCCCCTCATCACTGTCCACACTGTTTTCTACCACCTCAATATAATGGATCTCTCCCTTTCCCATGCACCTATGGCCTGGGACCCAAGGGTCCTTGCAGGTGAAGCATAGATTTTTCCTCATAAACTCTCGCCTCGTCTCATCATCCAACTTCTCTTTTCCCTTCCATTCTCTCTGGAATGGCTTCCCGACTCTTTCCTTCTATGACACAAAGGGTTTGGAAAAAAAATTAGTTTTTGGCACTGAGTGCGTTAGATATCTAGTGCATAGGATGGAATCCTGTAATGTGTGGGGCATGTAGGCCTTTACCCATCCTCCCAAGGGTTCCGTGAGCCCCTCTGTGAAAAACATGACCAACCTGGACTCTGAAATATTTCTTACCGCCACAACTACCCTCTGAAACTTTGTGATGAATGCCTCTGGCGTGCCAATCTACCTCAACTGAGTTAAGTCCCTGAAATGGATCTCTATATCCCTCCTGTCAGACCTGTCCATGATTCTCTCTATGAAATTCCTGTAAGAAGTGATGTGACTGTGACCCAACGTCACTAGTCCATGATGCCACCACTCATGTGCCTCACCCTACAAATGAAAGGTAGAAAAACTGATGGCCTCAATCTCTGTCATCTGGTTGAGCTTGTAGTACGTGTCCAATTTTTGTACCCAATCTCTAGGAGTGCATTTGGATGATCCATCGAAAGAAGGTATATCGAGTTTAGCAACTTTTTGGTTGAATTCTATGTTATGCCCCTGCTGCCTTCCTCCCCTCGGAGTATCTCTAGGACGGTTCCTGAGCCTAAGTCCAAAATACTTGACTAGGGTCATGTCCTAATGGAAATCTGGTCCCAATGCTACATACTCTCTCCTATACTCAAAAATATCCTCTGCCTGTGTGGGTTACCTCTGTGCTATCGACTACTGTGCTGCTGCTCGGGACGCCCTTTGGAAGCTAGGGAATAATGGTCCGGGAATCCTACTCGAATAAGTGTATGTGCGAGTAGATGAATGGGGTTTGGTGCCTTCCCTTATGTTCCCCTGCGCTACATGCAGGGCCTGTGTTCCCAATGTGCTCCCTGTGGCCAACCTGTCGGCCATCTATGCCAACAATTGAGTCATAGCCTGTTGGCCCTTGACCAAGTTTTGAGGATCCTTGGTAAGGTTTGACCTACTTTTGGGACTTCGACAAACCATCGAAGGCGGAGCGCAAGTCGAAACAGAGATTGTGGGATATCGACCCCTTTTTAGGGCCCTTTTGGGTTTTGAGCTTATGTAACGGGTATGGGGATGTCGGCCCATGGGTTTACCCATGTTTAGGCCTCTTTTGTAATGTATAAATAGAAAGTTAGGCGATGTAAGTAAATGGGTGTATGTATGCTAAGTGCAAAGGCACAAGTGTGTGATACCAAGTGTTAAATGCAAGTGATAATGTACATACTTTGTGCATGCTGTGTGAGACTTGGAAGGCTAAGTGCAAGTGACTGTAAGAGATTGAGTAAAAGCTTTGTGCTGTAACCTAGCTTGGGGAAGGAGGATCTAGTGAGGTGCGCGCAGATCTCCTGTCCTATGCAGAGTAGGATCTTGTGGCTCTGTGCATGTAGTTGATTAACCGAAGATAATAAAAGAGAAGAAGAGTTGGTGGACGTAGCCCCAGGCTGGGGGTGAACCACGCATATCCTATGTTACTATGATTTGTGCGATGTATTGATGCGTTTATGTGTTTACTTTCTTAAGTGATTTGATATAGATGAATGATAGATAGATCTGTTAATGATTTGTGCTTAATAATATGGATGAATGCTAGATCTAACCTATGTGAATGTGCTTAGTGCTTGAATATGATAGATCTGGGTGAAAACTGCGATGCTCTATAATTAGGGTTTTATTTGCGAAGTAGATACTGGTTAAACACTAATGAACTGTAACTGCTAAGTGTTTTGTTAAGGTGTTGTAATAATAGATCAGTGTCCTAGATAAGGTTGCAGACATCTGAGTCCTGCAACCACCCCTGCCTCTACTTCAGGTGAGACTTCATTTGCTTCGTAGGTGTTGTCGAAAGGGCCGGTAGTTAGGGTTTTGTTGGTGCATTGTTGTAGAGTTGAACCTTGGGTCTGCCCCTGTGCCAACAAATGGTTCCGTTGTTGGGACCGAAAACTGTGATTGCTGTGAACTAAAGAAAAAAAAGCTCTGTGCATAGATCTGTTGCTTTAGTGCGCAGTGGTCTACTTAACTTGTGAAGCTCTGTGCTAAGAAGAAAAGTCAGATTTGAAGAAAAGAGGTAAGATCTGAAGGCTTTGTGCTTTGTTAAAGGTAAGAACAATGAAAAGTTTTGATTGAAAAAGGAAAGAAAAGTGGAAATTTTTGTTTCAAAAGTATGGATCTAGGTATGTTTGACAAATTTTGTCCTAGCTTGAAAAGTAGGGCACAAATAGATGAAAGAAGGTTTGATATGGGTAGATTTGATAGAAATAATGAAAGATATGTTATTCCTATGCATAGAAAGAATGTTTGGACTAACAAATGGATGCAGGAACCTAGAAATAATTTTTTGTAGGTTAGCTACTATGATCCTAGTGCTCAGTACAAGAAATGTTGGGGATCATTTCAAAGAAAAAGAAGATTAACTCTTTGTTATGATTGCAGAAGATCGGGACATCTTGCTAAGGAATGCTCTGGTAGAAGACCTAGTTGTCTTTGTTGTCAAGCTATGGATCATGAAGTTTTGGATTGCCCTAGAATGATTGCTAAGGTTGAAAGAATGAATATGAGACAAGAAAACCCCGAGGAAGATCAAGAAACTAAGACCACGACAGAACCCCGGAAAGAATCAGAGACTGTATTACTACAAATGAAAGAAACCCTGAATGATCACCGAAATATCAACTTATCAAAGATCTTCAAAGAAAAAGAGTGCATAGAAACAAGAATATGAGACTTCGACATAGATTGTGTTCTAGATGAGGAAACACATGTGAATATTATGACAGAAAGAACCTAGGAAATTTTAGGAAAGCCTGCTATGATTCCTTCATTAGGAGGAATATGATTATTTAGAGGAAAAATGATAACCCTATGTGGAAGAATCACCAAGATAGTTATGAGTGCTCATGGAACTATGACAAAGGATAAATTTGAGGTTGTTAAATTTATTGAGAACAACACCCCATTTTCTATGTTATTAGGAAAACCCTTGATTGAGAGAAATCATACCAGAAGAAAAGAAGAGGAAGTCTTAGAACAAAAGAAGCAAGAATTAAAAGATTTCATGACTAGGAGGATAGTGCATTTGATTGAAGAATAGAAGAACATATCGAAGCTATTTAAAACCAGAAACTTGGATGTTGAAGTTGAACGAATACAAGAAGATTCCCAGAAAAATGGAGCACCTACCCTAGACAGAGAAGAAGTATTGCCCTTGAACCTTACAAAAGAATCTCAATAGCACAAAGTTACTATACCAAGAAGAGATAAGAATCATAATTGGAAAAGGAACCCAACAACGCATATCATAGGGAAAAAGGCTAGAAAGCTCATTAAGAAGAAAGCGAAGCTAGAAAAACCATTGGAGGTTCCCGAGGGAACTTCACAGAAGGAAGGTTTGAAAAACTGGAACTTCGCCGGGATATCATAACAACACAACATGACACTTCGCCATGGTGAAGCGATATAGCCATTGAAAGCATTATAACTGTTGGCCTGATGCCCCGAATAGTTAGAACAACAATTATGACCAGAAATCTCTCCATTAGATAGTTGGAACCACGCCGTAACATACATAACTGCATTGATGAATACCTCTTGTCCGTTGGAGAAGATCCGTTACATCGCTGTATACTTATTCTGTCGACTGTTGAACCGAGAACACTTTTCGAATTGTATCCGAGCAAATAAGAGAACTTATCACTACCGCGCTGTGTTTATTGAGATCGACACCTGTTCCATTGCTTTGAGTATTCATTCATCCACCTAAGTTATCCAATCTGAGCGTGTATGTCGGACGAGCTTAGCGTCGCAGAGAAAGTCATCAAAGAAGTTCTAATTGACCTTATGGTAGAGAGAGTGATGTCCATAGAAGTTCAAGCTTCATCGACGCGAGGAGTGCAAGCCTCCCCATCAACTGCTCGTGGATCCAGACCATCCCGCGTTGCAGATGAGAAAAGAACCAAGCACAAAGATGACTTAGCAAATGCAAAGTTAATCCCGTCTGTTCTGCCTGATTACATCCCGCCTCTAGCTGGCACAGTGAATCGTGACAGTGTCCCGAGGGACTTCAACTACACAGTCATCACGACGTACCTCCCGAAGGGGATACACGCAGTCAGACCGCAGTTGGAGAGGATTCCAACCTTAAATATTAGTGACTATAATCTAGGGGACCGCAAAACCTACGATATGCTCGCGCCTCACAAGTACTTGACTAAGATGAAGTGAAAGAGATCGAAGATCATTCCCCAGCCATGGACCATGAACATCGTGCAGTCCACTATCCTTAATGTCATGAAAATTCCACACTTTGGAAGGCACCAGGAGGTTAATGCGTGCGTTAAACTCCTGTTGTCATACTTCCACAATGGTTATTTATGGTTAGACATGCGTATTACTGTCGATCTGGTGCTGATCCATAGGATCACTGGATTGAGCATGCAGGGACCCGATCCACAGGACTTCTACCCAGGGAAGGATGCAGATTGCGCCCTGACACAGAGGATTAAAGACATCTATGGCGATGTAGAGAAGGGGATGCGAGGGTACAAGGTAGCTTCCATTCAGAATGGTGCAGTGCGCTTCACTTGCCAGTTGTTTGCTGGTAAGCTAGTCTAAAAGAACAAACCCATGCAGGTCACAGGGTTTGTGGCTGACCTCGCAGGAAAGTGCATGGAGGGATTACAGATGAACTGGTTGAAGTACTTAGTCAACCAAATAGAATTCGATTTCCGTGAAGCTCATGATCAGGGCTACGAGTTCCACTTTAGCTGGCTGCTGATCCTCATCGCGTTTACATCTTGGGAGATGCCGGAAGGTGCGACCTTCCCATACATTGAGTCATACGAACCACTTGCTGCGAAGTTCACCACGCTCTGGTACTCGAACGACATGGGAAAATAGTGGCAGTCGAACGTAGTATTCCATACCTACTACTTGCCGCTGAAAAGGGCTATCAAATCGTTCCCCCGGATGACGTCAAACAATCTGGACAGGTTCATACCCCTTATGAAGTTTCGCACAGACAAGAATTTCATATATATCACTGCGCGCGCAAATGAGAATAAAAAAGAGCTTCAGTCATACTATAAGCTAACCGAGGAGGACCTGGAAGAAATCACTAAGGAATGGCCCGCATAGTTCCTTATACTAGTCTCTAAGGCAGAATTGTCCGACCAAAACCTCTTTGGAAGCCCGATAGTTACCCGCGAGGAGTATAATGCACCCAACAGTAGCAGAAGGAAGAAGAAAGAAGATGTATCGGAACTGAGAATCACCTCAGAAGAGACTGCCTCAGATTCACCTGGCGGAGGAGGAGGTGATGAAGTGGACAAAGAGGAGAAAGAAGAAAAATCAAGGGAAGAAGATAAGCAGGAGCAAGGCGAAGTAACCCCGCCACAGAACCCCCTTGATGACGCAGATCCATCGAAGAAAAGGAAGGTTTCCCCCATGAAACCTACATCGCAGAAGAAATCCAAAGCAAGTAACCTGAAGCTTCAGAATGTACTCAAGATCGATGACTTCGATTGCATCATCGTAGCCGTATTAGACGCTTCGCAGGAAATTTTGCAAAACAACGAATCCAAGCAAGAAGCCTTGTATGACATAATCATGAAAGATATGAGAGGGGTAAAACAAGCCCTTCACCTCATCCGCGCAATATCCACTGTGCCCTCGCCATCAGAAGAACCAGAGTTGGGAGATGAGCCTGCCCAACTTCGCAGACTAGCTGATGCAACTGAAGCCCGCCTTCATCGAGCGCAAGAAGAGAAAGAACATGCCACATTGGCCTTGAAGCAAGCACAAGAGGAAATGGTAGAGCAACGTCGAGTTGTGAAGTAGGAGAAGGCTTCCCTCCAAACTAAGTTTGAAGAAGATAGAGCGCAAATCCAGTAGGAGAAAGAGTAGTTTCTCGCAGAGAAAGTTGGAATAAGAGAAGCAATCAACATAGCACTTCGCTCTGTTACAGGCTTAGAGAAAAAGGAGGAAGACCCAATGGAAAAACAAGTAGCACAACTTGCTGAAGCTATCCAACAACTTCAACATAGAATCATATATATGGAGTTACAAGCAGTTCCCAACACTTCGCAGGATGTGTGAGATCAAAGAGAAACAACTGCTCGAAGCACAATTGAGAGAACCAAGGCCCTCACCATGGAATGTAAACATATAAGTGATCATAGTGCCCATACTTATGAGCGACTCACTGAGGATCTTGAACTGAAGGCACTGGAGTCACAACTCCAAGAGGAAAAGCAACAAGCATAAATAGTATAGGTGTAGTTGAATCCCCTGTCAGCAGTCGAAAAGATGAAGTGATCCCAAGAAAAACGCACTGCCCAACAACAGGTCCACACCATTCAGAGTAGAGTAATGGAAGTGACTCAGAGACTCCAACCAATTTAGGACGAGGCTTGCCAACTATTCGTAGAGATTGAAGGCCGAGGAACATAACTGGAGCAAGTCATAACTGCAGCTGAATAACGCTTAGAGGGACCTGTTAATGAAGAAGTTATACAATATTTCATTGAGCAGGAGGCCTTGGCGCAACAACTGGTCGAAGTAGAGCTACCCGGACCAGAGTGACTCAGGATGAGTTGCAGGTGAGTGTTGGGGGTCTGTTGGCCCTTAACCAAGTTTTGAGGATCATTGGTCAGGTTTGACCTACTTTTGGGACTTCAACAGGTTGTCGAAGGCAGAGCGCAAGTCGAAGCAAATATTGTGGGATATCGACCCATTTTTAGGGCCCTTTTGGGTTTTGGGCTTATGTAATGGGTATGGGGATGTCGGCCCATGGGTTTACCCATGTTTAGGCCTCTTTTGTAATGTATAAATAGAAATCCAGGAGATGTAAGTAAAGGGGTGTATGTATGCTAAGTGAAAAGGCACAAGTGTGTGATACCAAGTGCTAAGTGCAAGTGATAGTGTACATACTTTGTGCATGCTATGTGAGACTTGAAAGGCTAAGTGCAAGTGACTGTAAGAGATTGAGTAGAATATTTGTGCTGTAACCTAGCTTGGGGAAGGAGGATCTGGTGACGTGCGTGCAGATCTCTTGTCCTATGCAGAGAAGGATATTGTGGCTCTGTGCAAGTAGCTGATTGACTAAAGATAATAAAAGAGAATAAGAGTTGGTGTACGTAGCCCCAGGCTGGGGGTGAACCACGTATATCCTATGTTACTATGCTTTGTGAGATGTATTGATGTGTTTACTTGCTTAAGTGCCTTGATATAGATGAATGATAGATAGATCTGTTAATGATTTGTGCTTAATAATATGGATGAATTCTAGATCTAACTTATGTGAATGTGCTTAGTGCTTGAATATGATATATTTGGGTGAAAACTGCGATGCTCTGTAATTAGGGTTTTATCTGCGAAGTAGATATTGGTTAAACACTAATGAACTGTAACTACTAAGTGATTTGTTAAGGTGTTGTAATGACAGATCGGTGTCCCAGATAAGGTTTCAGACATTTGTGTCCTACAACCACTCCCGCCTCTACCTCGGGTGAGACTTCATTTGCTTTGCAGATGTTACTGAAAGGGCCGATAGTTAGGGTTTCGTTGGTGCGCTGCTGTAGCGTTGAACCCTGGGTCTGCCCCTGTGCCAACATAGCCTGCTAAATGACCACTAAATTGCTGAGTACCTACATGAAGGTTTCCTCTGGTTCCATGGGTGCCTTTCCAATGCCCTCTGGTCTCTCATATATGTCTCCCATCATCCTCTCTTCCTCACGCTCTGCCCTTCTCTCTGCTTCTCTATGCGCCTCTTCCTCTTCCTCTTCCTATGAAATGGGAGGAAAGGGGGGATAATATGACCTAAGTCTCCTCTCCCTGTGTCTATTGTAAGTGACATATTCATCACCTACGTGATCATGGCCCTCTGGTTCCTCTACTGAACCCATCGACTTTAGTCACAGGATGGCAGGACTAAATCTCTCATACCATTGTAATATCCCTAGTTCCACATATCAAAATATATGCTTCTACAACCCATTATTTGCTGTCGAAACTGGTACACTTTGGGATTTTGGATGTGTCTAGAAGATTAGTTTTAACATGCGTGGTGATTTTTCATGTGATTACAGTTGTTTAACAATATATAAGAAAATACGCAAAAGATAATGACACAAAACAACTATAACAATGTATTATGAAAATGACTAGGTACAATGCCACATGCAGCTAAGTAAAATAAATATCTTGACTAGATTAGAGACAAAAGGATCTTAGCCAGAATACAATAAACAAATTGAAACAATGATACCCATAAATAGAAGAAGGTTGCTGGATCAATGGATGAGCTGTAGGATCGATTGCATGCTATGTCAACTCATACGACAACTGCTACAAGATTGGAAAGTTACCCCTGGTGGCTAAAATCCTCGGATCTACCTATAATCTATCTCAAACAATGCACCTCAACCTCATGCACACTCTCGGTGCCTGTCCTACTGAAGATTGTCCCTTTGTAAATCTATATGGACTTTGGATGGATCCCTATGGAGAAATGCGCCTGAACTGCTGCCAACAACTGCGCCCTAGAGATTCCACCATCAAAATCTATTTGTAATAGTCTCAAACTGAGCGCCTTAGGCTCCTCTGTAATGGGTCGGAAGGGTTTCCCTGGATCTGATCCGGTGATATCTCGAGAACCCTAAATGTAAACTCCCCAATCGACGCACCATCACTGGCTGAATGATGTGCCCAAGATGATTTCTCCATCCAAATTTGACGAGAAACTAGTCAATAGATGTACCCTGCCTTCCTCTCATCTAGGTCGGAAGGGAATCACTGGATTCTCCCTGGCTAGGACAAGTTGAATATCTAAGTCTCCTCATAAGTTATTCCCTCACCTTGAATAAGTGTTCCCTTGCCATTGCAACCTGTGTAACTACCGTTAAAGATCGATGGAAGATCTGTATGATCTTCCCTATGACTAGGGTGTGTCTCTCAACACCAAAATCAACATCTGAGTGTATTCCTTCTGGAGTCCAAAAAGTCATTGATTCACCTGAACCTGTGAAGTTTCCTCAGAGATCACTCTCAAATAAAAAAAATATGCATAATGAGGAATTAGGACGCTTCTCCTCCTCATATACTCGTCCAAAACCCTAATTCGTTGTTGACTTCTATTTTTAGCTCAAATTCACTTAAATGCGCTTTTACCCACTTTCAAATTATAACATTATCTAGTAAAGTACATAAAGTGACCATGTTTTCCCTTGAATCTCCTTGGCTATAGTCTAATGTGGATGTTTAGACTACTAAGCCCTCCTCTCTGGAGCTTCTACTCGGAAAGGGACATTACAAGCACTCAACCACTGTTAAGAACCCGAATACATCTACAAATATAATTACCACAAATACTGAATACACAATAGATCCACAAAGCAAGATAGAAGAACAATATGGAAAACCACCAACCCAAATAGATATACAAATATAATCACCACAAATACTGAATACACAATATATCCACAAAGCAAGATAGAAGAACAATATGGAAAACCACCACTTTACTATATCAAACCCTTGAGGTAGGGCAACACCATACAATGGATCCTATTATGGAAGGGATCCTCTCCTATTCACTTGCCTCTTCGAGGGGGCTTCCTCCTATTGAGCTATCGCTCCAAATACAATACTTCTTTTCATATCCCATTAAATTTATTGAACCCCTTTATATAATACTACCATCACCTAAGAAGATTCTAGAGGAGAAATCTTCTAGAAGTAGAATCTTCTAAGAAGTACTCTTACATTTATTATATCTAATTACCCATTTATTATATCTAACTACCATAGTGGGCCTTATTTAATAATATAGTGTACATAGTCCACCTTACATTGAATGAACTCCACTATTATCACTATGGGCCCTCTGCCCCCCCCACTACCTCTCTAGCTACCTTACAACCACTTGAGCTAATCTCTCTCTCTCTCTCTCTCTCTCTCCACACACACACATACACACATCAATGCAACAATATACTCATTAAGATATCAACATGTCACTTGCAGGAATTGATCTTGGGTGGGGAGGATAACACTCTTCCTCTCAACCACTCAGGCTATACCCAATACCCAATTGAATATATATA
>ML785959.1:285620-322349 GCA_009831015.1 Picea engelmannii
TGATCCAAAATCTATGTCTATTACTAGGATGCCAGTTTGGGTTCGTCTTCCCGATTTACCTTTAGAGTTTTGCAATATCGCAATAGTGGAGGATATTGGGAATACTTTGGGTAGTTACATAAAAATAGGATTTGAGAGACATATAGCTAGACTATGCACATATGCTAAAAAAAATTCATAATTTTATTATAAGTGAAAACAATTACATTCATCGAATATAGGATGAAAAACATGTACATTTCACTCCTATAATGGATATGATTGTATAACGAATCTTGATTATGTAACTTCCAGAATAACAACTTGCTAAGTTTTGTGCTCATTTTTTTGGGTCTCTATTAAGATGAATTAGCTGATTTTTAACTATATTTGTGTAAAATAGGTTTAAAATCCTTTTACATAATTTGTGGCTTATATAAACTAAATGAATGTTGACAAGAATTTAAAAAATGTAATTTTGTTACTTATAATAAAATTATGATTTCCCTCCTTGGGATATATATATATATATATATATATATATATATATAGAGAGAGAGAGAGAGAGAGAGAGAGAGAGAGAGAGAGAGAGATGTATTTACTCACACACATACACATATAGGACCATTATGGTTATCCCTGAAAGGAAGATCAACATATGACTATAAAGCCATATAATTAAAATAGCTAAAGTCCAAGCTATATTTAGGAGTTATCATTCAACTATGGACCACCTTGTTACACTTATGATCAATGCAGAAGAGTGTTGAATTAATAAAACCAATCTCCTATGTTGTGTCATTGACTTTAGAAAATCATTTGACACAATACCCATAACTAACATCTAGAATAGATTAGAAGAGCTAAAATGTTAGGATCCTCCCTAGGGGTGCAATGGGGGACTAAAGGGCCCATAGTACAATAATAATGGTGGATTCCATTCAATATAAGGTGGATCTAGAATAGGTCCACTATATTATTAAATAAGGCCCACTATGGTAGTTAGATTTACTGAATAATTTTAATGTGACCTCCTTAAACAAGGTCTACTAGGTAGTTAGGAGATTGTAATGATTAGGGTTCTCTTGATTAATTATAAATAAGGATGGAGTCCTCCTTATGAGAGGTGTAGAAGAGTATTGTATTTGGATCTTAGCTCATTAGGAGGTTTCCCCCCTCGAAGAGGCAAGTGAATATGAGTGGATTCCTTCCATAAAAGGATCAATTGTAAGGTGTTTCCCTACCTTAAAGTGTTTTGATATTAATAAAGTGTTGAACATTTCTATCTTATAATTGGATATATTTTGTGTGATATCATTTTCAGATCTAAGTTACTTAACATAAAAATTCCTTTCGATTTGAAAGCTATTGTGATAAGGCTACATGAGAATGTTATTACAAGTTTATGAACACTAAGGGATGGTTGGAATAAATTCATTTTAATATATGAGTTAACCAAAGCTGTCCCTTGTCCCCTACCCTTTTTGGCATATACATTGACAAGTTAAAGGGTTGCTTTTAAGAAGTAGGAGGTGTTGACACGTCTCTAGCTAGAATAGTCATCGCCCTTGTTTTTAATGTTGACAATATTGTTCTTATGATGATAAGTCCCTATGATCTCGACAAACAACTTAAGTTTTCCAAAGATTTTTTCTCTAGTACATGTATGTTGAGAAAAAAAGGTTATGATAATAAAATCCAAAAAGATCACTGATGTTAATTTCATGTATGACAGTAACATCTTGGAGGAAGTGACTTTATTCAAATATCTCAAAATTGATCTTCATCACAAGCTCAAGTTGCACTATAACATCGAGAAAAGGATAAATGAAGGGTGAAAAGATTATTATGGACTTGAAAATAGTTGTAAATTAGTGGACCTTTGGATTAGGGATAAGGACAAACTCCTCTTTGAGATTCTCTTCACTCCTATTATCTTATATGGTTGTGAATTTTGGGGTTGAAACATCTCTAGAGAATCACGGAGAAAAATAGAGCAAATCCAAAATCATTATATAACTTATAATCTTAAAATTAAAGGTGATAGATCCTATCTTATCCTACTCATAGAAGTGAGTCTCCCCCATTGAGATCATGGCTATGACTACATACTTAATGTACAAGATTAAACTAAACAACATGGAAGGAAATAGGCTTCCTAAGGTTCTTTCGAAATCCATTCAAAACCACTTGCGTCTCAAGAGGGGTTTGAATAAAGCTGCCTGGCTAAATCATTGGGGTATTGGGAAGAGGTCACTTTGCAAAATAAATATAATATACTAAGGATTTTTGTGTAAGAGGGATGTTTTGGGAAAATATCCCTACACTGTTCACCCCCCGCTCTCAGTGTAGTTGGTGTGTCCAACAATTGGTATCGGAGCGAGCTTTCACTATAAGCCTTAACAAGCTTGGAGGAGATCCATGGACACACAAATGGATGATGAAGTTCCAACCCTTGATGAGAAAGTATATTCTACTTGGAGAATAGAGATGAGAGTACATTTGAAGGAAATGGGAGTAGGTATTTGGAAGGCAACCATTGGTGGATCAGTTTCCATGAAGAACAAGTCAAAGTTTTCAGCTCAAAGGGAAGGAAAGAAGAATGATGCATTGGCTCTCAAGACCATTATTAGTGGACTCTCAAGCCCTATCAAAGAGAGTATGGGACAATGCAGTTCCGCCAAGGATCTATGGCTAAAGCTAGAGAAGACATATCAAAACGAAAAAGAAGATATTGAAGACCAATCCATCAAGATCATCAAAGGTAAAGAATATCCAAAAATTCTTGATTTCATTATTTCTAAATGTAAGATTGAAAACATTTCGAATGAAGATAAAGAATCAAGTGATGATAGCACAAAGGAAAATATTGAGGACATTTCAAATGAAGGAAAATAATCATGTGATGATGTTGGCAAAAAGGAAGATCTTGAAGACATTTCAAATGAAGGTAAAGAATTATCAAAAACCCTCGATTGCAATATTTCAAAAGATGACGATGTTGAATTTTTCTCTACAAGTGAAGAAGAAAATCTAAAGATAGTTTTAGTAGAGTTTGATGGTAGTTTTCCCATGGAGAGAATAGAAGAAAATCTATTAGAACTTCAAAAGAAGGTTGAAGATGGTTTATATGAATATAGAAATCACCATTATTATATAGACTATAGCTATCTTTTGGATAACACTAAAAAGTTTCTTAAGAAGAGTCAAAGGCACATCTTGAAGTTAAGGGAAATGCTCAAGGAACAAGAAGAGAGTATAAGACTCAATTATAAGAAAATGAAGAAGAGATCACAAGACTAAGGAATGAAAAGGATGACAAGAAGGTAGATGATGAGATTAGCAAAAGTCTTGAAACTATTGTCCATCTCAAGACCCAAATTGAAGAAGCCAAAAGGATAGAGGAACTATTGAAGAATCAAATAAATGAAAATGAAGAGTCATGTCATAAGTCAGAAGCTGAAGTTGTTGATCTTAGAAATAAAGTAGAGAAGTCAAATAAATTCTTGAATAGTTCACAAATATTGTATGAGATCTTGGAAAGCCAAAGATCACCAAATGATAAATCAGGTCTTGGATACAAGAAAGAAGCTACACATGCTGAAGCAAGCACCTCAAAGAAGCATGAGGTAATTCCATGAAAGGATGAAGACAATGTTGCAAATCAACCATCTACACAAGGCAAAGAAAATTTCAAAATAACAAAGTAAGGAAGACATCAAGAAACTATCTTTGGGACACCAAAGCAAAGGTATGGAGGTATTTTTCATGGGAAGTATATGGTCGTAAATATTTTGAATGTAGAGCTTATGAAAGGAGATATAATGAGATATTTTATAACACCATAAGGTGTTGGAGATGTGATCAAGTAGGACACATTGCTGTTCACTGTAACACCATGAGATGCTACAATTGTAGTGGATTTGGCCACAAATCCAAGGATTGTTGGAACACAAGAAAAAATTCCATGACGAGGACTTCACATAGCATGGCTAGAAGAAAGAATGAAGTAAGGAAGGGATATATCTTTGAAAATATTGATGATCAGAGCTCAAGTTCTGAGAAGCAGGGACACCTTCAGAAGTGGGTGAATAAGATTGAGTATCCAGAACATAATGGAAGCCTTAAGGGAAGTTCTAGTAAGTCATATACTGAAGCATACATGGGTAATAGTGGTATCAGTCACGTACATACACAGGCTGACCTTGAATAGGTCACGTACATACATGAGCTGTTTTGCAACATACTGCGTATATGTGGTAAAGCCTTGGGAAAAACGAAATGCACTTGGGTTCCAACTTGATGTGATGGTATAACTCTATGTTGCAGGGTCTGACATGGTTTGTTGTAGGTTCTGAGACTGTTTGCTGCAAATTTTCATGATTCTATATTGATTAATGAAAGTCCATCTTGGATGCATGGCACTAACCCATGAGTGTGGATTGAGGAATTTAATGTTAAAAAAAATGCTGGTTATTGCAGTGAAGTTATGGCACCTTGGTTATATGATGATGATGCTAGCTAAATATGTCATTGATCTATTGAAGCATACTATTAGTACATTAGTAGAGGCACCTACTAGAAGTTTTGATTGGCATATATTTTATGGTGGACTTAGGATACATGTATGAGGATTCATATTGTTGTGGTATACTTGCTTGGTACAAGTAGTGATACATGTTGATGTACATGTTTGGTATATGTTTGGATGATGAGTACTTGGCTAAAAGTACATCATTCATATTACTTGATTATCATATATTTTGGTACATGAGGCATTTGATGATTGAGGCACTTGGTTCATGGTAGAGACATATCACGAGTGATATGACACTTGTTTGACATGTTGGTAGATGCACATGGTTGGCATATTGATGAATGCACATGGTTTTCACATTGGTAGATGCACATGTTGACATGTTGATAGAGACATATGGTTGATACATTCCATGGATGATATCTTTTGGCACATTGTATTATGTTGATGTACATGGTTGATGTACATGGGTGTTGTGCACGGTGGGCACATTTTGGTACATGATGTACTTGGTTGATATTTTTTTCATGATTCTCTATTTTATTGTTGACATATATTTTGTTTCATGATGTATGGTATGGCACAACTTTAATGCATGGAGAGGTCCAAGGATCATCATTGAAAGAGAAGTTGATCTATGATCCGGTTGAGCAGTAGCAATTACATGTTGATTATATTATAGAAGAGATAGGGGGAGACATACCCAAAGGGGTAGTCATTATTCTTCCCATGATTCTAGGAGAATATATTTATCAGATGCATACCTAGAAAAGAGCCCTATATTTGAAGAAAGAGCACAGAGGCATAATTCCACAGGGAGAGATGGTCACAGGGGGAGTATGAGCGATGTATCTTCAACATTAGATCAGAGTGATATCCCTTGTTCAAAAGGGGAGAGATTATTCATATGAATACCAAAGGAATTAAGACAGGGGGAGCAACCCCAACAAGAGTTCAAGTAAGGGGAGAACCCCAAGAGGAGAATGACCCTTTGCCATTGATGTCAAAGGGGGAGAGATAGTCACATTGATGTGATTGATGGGGGGAGATAGTCATATTGATATTATTGATGAATATTGATGTAGAGAATGCCTTGTCTACATGTTGACATCAATGATTGGTGTTGACATCAATGTTGGTATTTCCATCAATCCCAAAGGGGGATATTGTTGGATCATGTTGTCATTGATGCCAATGGTTTGATTGATTGATGTCAAGTGATTGATTGATTCCAAAGGATTTATTGATTGATGATTGATGTAAAATATAATATGTATTGTCCTTGATGATATTAGATAGATGTCAAGTATATGATGCATATGATGTCATGCATAGATGAAGATGGATCAATGAGTTGTCATTGATACATGATGCAAAGATGAATATGGTTCAATGTGGTTTCTTTGATATATGATGCATAGTTAGATTGATTATTATAGTCTTATCATGGTTAATAAGGTGCACAAATGGATGAAATCCAAAGTGGTCCCCTTATGGTGAAAGCCCTCACGAGAAGACGCTTTACGGTTGAGTTATCCTAGAAGAATGGTTGGAGGACCCATGCTTGAGTGTGGAATAATAATATGAATATCAATGAATTTGTCAGTGAAACTATCCTAGATGGATAGTGCTTGTCATGCCATTTCTAGTGGTATGTGGAATGTCACATAACTCCTCAGGGTTTGAGAGTTATGGATTTACGAAGTTGGAGGACCCCCATATGTTGGCTTGAAGCCCTAATAGGTCAAATAAGTCAAAGATATTGCAAAGAAGAAATCATTATTTAAATGATAAAGTAAAGTGACAAAGTAAAGAAGGATTATTTAAATAATAAAGTGAAGTGACAAAATCAAAGAAGATTATTTAAATAATAAAGTGAAGTGACAAAATCAAAGAAGATTATTTAAATGATAAAGTGAGGTGAAAAAGTCAAGGAGGAAAATTTAAATGATAAAGTAATGGAGAACTTTCTAATTATGGAAAGTGGTTAACCCTAAAAATGAGGAAAATGGGTTAAGTGACCTAGAAATGGGTTAAGTGACCTAGAAGATGGAGAGTATAAATAAGAGGAAAGACTCTCTCATTTCAAATAACACTTGAGAATATTAAATATCTATAGGTGACTGAGGTAACCAAATGATATATAAGCTGAATTTCAGAGGGAAGGTGAAGAAAAGAGGGCCAAAATTCAAGGGAGGATAATTTTTTTTGATGATGCTTTCTAAGGTATGTTATTTACAGGTCATCTCACTATTTTCGCAATAAATTTTTTTCTATAATGATTCAGACTGTGAGATTGATATGAAATTGATGAAACATATCCAAGTATATGTGGTAAAAAATTAAGCTTGTGGGTCGTTGCATTTTTGGAGTTACACTCCGTGGAAAATAGGGTTTGTGGCTAGTCCTGAAACTAGTCTAAAATAGGTGTTTCGGGTAAAAACGTCATAACTTCTTCATAACAGATCCAAATTCAGTAAGAAAAGATGTGTTGGTTAGAGTACAACCTTTAGTATGGTTTTTAATAGTTTCATATTTATTCAACAAATATTCCGTGCGGGGCACGCTCTACAAGGTCACTCTCTAGAATAAGCCATAATTCAAAAAGGTATGCAATTTTTTCTATAACTCCTTTTTTGAGAGGTTACAAGTAGTGAAACCTAGAGGAATTGTACAAAACTCACTGAATAAAATTGTGTATCAGTTTCAGATTTTTATTCATTACAGGTACATATTTATGATTATTTCAAGTTAGGGTTGTTGACTAATCCAAAACTACTCATGGTTGAGACAAGCAGTTGATGAGATGGCACATACATGAGGTGTATAGTTGATGATATTGGTACATATTGATGATTCATTGTTGATGAGTAGTTGAAACATGATTGGTATATACTTGGTGCATGGTTGGATGCACTTGTTTATGGTACATGTTGATTACAGGTTGTTTGGTACAGGTTGGTGCATGGTTGATGCACTTGTTTATGGTACAGATTGATATCTGTTGAGGATTGTTGCCTCATCTAAGTTGGTATTGAGGGTGTACATTGAGTCTTGCATTATAGAGCTGGTGCTCTTGTAGATTTTTACTCTATTCAATTGTTGTTGAAAAACCCCAAGGATTGTAGTCCGTAATAAAAAGAAAATTGTACATACATCTTGTGTTCCTTGTGGTGATGACTTGTTGATGAAATATTGCTTATATATGTTGCTGATATGTGTTCACATATAACTTGTTATAAATGACAGAAATGAGTAATGAGTTAATGGTGATTGTTAACTAAGGAGTTTTGTGTAAGAGGGAAGTTTTGGGAAAAAGAGCCCTACACTGTTCACCCCCCCTTCTCAGTGTAGTCGGTGTGTCCAACATTAGCTCCATCAAAAATCATACTCCATATTTCTTCATCCTCATTAATTTGTTGATCTAAAATTTTCCCTGCTTGTTGATCTTCCTTATCCTTCATAGGGAGTTCAAGAGTCTTTGGATCTTCTTCTTCGAAGAACATGTCGTTATAAAAAATTGAAGAACCAACCTAAGTGTCAATAGAATAAATAGGATTATTATTGGGTTTGATCTTGCTACTCACAATTTAGTTTAGCAATCCTTCCATGTATAGTCTCCTTTCCTGTCCAAAAACTGGTATAGTTGCATAGGACATATCCATTTGTAGAGTACCCTTCAATTTAGCATCCCATGACCTTGATAATAACATGCCAAACTTTGGAGGGATGTCAACAACTACTATATGCATGACCAAATTCTTTGATGGGATTTGAGATAAAGACACAACTAGGTCTTTGATTAAGCATAAACACTTTACCTTCCTTGAATCAAAAGAGAACAAATCTTTATAAGGTCTAGTGTTGTCCAAACCTAGTCCATCCATGATTGTGTAAAGTCATATCATGAACTTTAAGGCTGACATAAAATGGAGGCACATCACCATCATCACCACATTCTTCCACCCAAGGACCAAATAAGATTGCAGGGTGATAATCTTGCACATTCAAAGTATCATATTCTTCTTCCATTTTAAACATTCTAATGATTTGGCTTCTATATTCAATATTCCTTATTAACTCATTGAAAGGTACATAAATTTTTATTTTTGCCATCTCACTTTCAAAACTAAAAAAAGATTGAGTTTTCTCTACCTCTTTGATGACTGCATCCATTTTTTTGTCTCTGGGACCTTCTTTGGGGTCTCCTCTTTCTGTTTTCCTTTATCCAGTGCATCCTTTGCAGAAATTTATTTCTTAGCTTGACTTGAAGAGGGTAAATTAGCTTGAGGCTCTTTTGTAGGATTCCCCTTCCGGGGGCTTGCAATCACCTTTTTTTATTTTTATTTCTGAGATTATATTGCTTCTGAACTTGCATGATAGCATTTTATTACTCCTTCGTATACTCTTTTGTTTCCATTGATAACATATCATCCTTTTCCTGCAAAAACTTATCATTTTCTTCCATAAATTCATCATCTTCTTCTTTAGTTAGGAACACATCTGTTCAAACATCATCACAACAATGTATGTTATATTCGAGAGATTATTCAAAATTTTCATCAACATAGTTATTTTGGAAGGGGGGTTTGATTTGTTGATCACATTGATTCCTTTGGTCTCTCTGTCTGATCTGTTAACTGGTAATATTATGAAATTAAGGTTCCTATGTTGAAGTTCAGTTTGATATCTGATGGCAGGCCTGTTATCTAACGACAAATTTTCCACCAACCTTTCCAAATTTTTTACGATTAGATCAAATTTTGCATCTGATGACTGGGAAGTTGAGGGTTGTGCTTCTCCTTGAACCTTTTTCATGTCAGTTTCAGGATTGTATTGAATATTTCATGATGCATCAAATTTACTTCTACTTCAATTGCATCATTCATCATGTCATCTAATGTAGTAGATCTCCTTTCCCTCAACAACAAGGAAAAATCACTATCAAAGGAATCAACATAACAAAGTTGTGCAGCTCAAGGAGGGGTTTTTACTTCAACATGAATTGAATCGTAAAACCTAATGAATATAGTTGAAAACTCATGAACTGTCTCACTGGGTGTTCTTTTTAAATTATTATACTGAGTCAATAGTTGTAGAGGATTTTTCTTTTCTCCCCACCTTGAAAGAAAGGTTGTTTCAAATGATGCAAAATTAGGAATGCTTGGTGTTGGGATATCTTTGAACCATTTCTTGACCTCACTTGAGAGACTATGTGAAAATAATATCACTTTAAAATCTTCATCATCTACCTCCTCAAGGTCCGCAAAATTATTAAAGCAATCTAAATGTTGTTGAGATGAAATGTTCTCTTTTGCATCATATGATTTAATTCTCTGATTGTAATTTGAGGTAGATCATGCAATTGAGTAGGTAAGACAAGGGGAGCATATCTTATTTCCATGGTTTTAGGAGGAATTTGGCCTGGTTGAACAATCTAATTGGGAACAAAAGAAAAAAAACATGGAAACTTTTTCTCATCAAACAAAATTTCATTCAAGTTAGATTCTGACTTAGATCTAAACAAAATCTGCTCGAATTTAATGTCAAACTCAAGATCATCATTGCTCTTCACTCCATCCTTAGGAAATGATAAATTTCTATCCACAAAAATACCTGAGTTAGATGCCTTCTCTTTCCTTTTATGTAGGAGCTTCTGAGGATCAACCACAGATGTTGTAGGTTCTAGATCTGGGTTTCTCCTAGTGTAAATCTTCTTTGGAGCTAGGATTTCTCAATAATATTACTTTTTTTCAACTGATCTTAAATAATGAAGTCACCAAGGTAAATTTTCAACCAATAATATGTTTGATTCTCTTTTACCCTCAGGAATCAAATCTAAAACTTTAGTTGTTCTTTCCCAGGGAAAATTTCACTTTCGTTCCTCGACAACAACGCCAAAATTTTAGCACTATGAAAATTGCTTGGCTGAAAAGTAAATCACAAAGGTAATCATAAAACCACTTTAGAACTGAAACTAACCTTTTCAGTTCAAAGAGGGATCTCTCTTGTCACTTGGTCTCTGAAAGATAGGTTTTCTTTTGAGGATCACTGGCTAGATCTTTGCTTAAAGGAATACATTTATGAATTTTGATGGAAAGAAGGAAAATGAATCTGTTGGGAAATTGAGTCAACTTTGAAGCAAATGGAACTATCAGTGACTGGTAGGTAGAACTATGAAGGAAGTAGAGGCTAGATAGGTGATAATATTTCAGTTTTAAAATATTTTTGTTGTATGACAGAAGAAGGATAAAACAAATAACAACATTCATAGCACCAACTAAGATGAACTTTGATTGAGTTAGGAAGAGGTAACAATACTTAAATTGATTGAATCTAACACATCAATATTAGATGAATTTTAGACCATTATCTTTCCAATATAAGTATATAGGAATTGCATATGAAAAGAGAAATAAAACATGAAGTACATACATGAAAGAGAACACACACTTCAGATCACCACCGCAAGAGTCTCTGGTGTTAGTGATCAAATAATTCATTCTGAAATTTGTTTGAAAAATGATGCCTCATCTTGTGGAGGAATTTTGACTACCTTCCCAAGCTATAAAAACAGATCTTAAAGTACCATTGGGAAGCTTAGTATTTCTAGTTGTCAATCGACTATTCAAGCGTGTAAAACAAACTCTCCATGGCTCAGAAATTTGATTTTTCCCAAGGCAGTTTTCATTAAAAAATCTGCGCTTTCACCAACTCATTGGTTATGAAATTTGCTAGTTAGCCGTTGAAATATTTCCTTTTTCACCATATAAAGGGGTGGATTCAAGACAAAAGAGATGGTGAAAGCGCATAAGAGTCTAGAAACATCTTCTTTTTGCCCAGATCGCAATTTTTGATTTCCTGAACACGCGGGGAAAGGTGTTAAATGATGGATAATAATTAGGAGAAGCTAAATCATCTTTCTCATCCAGATTTAAAGACATGTGGTGAGGAAATAACACCAAATGGCACAATAAATCTTGACAGAAAATCTCCCAGTCATCAAAGACAGATTTCTGAATCTGTGATTTTCAGCTACAAACTGCCAAATAATGCTTTAGCTGTCAAATTCGACTTGTAATGATCATATTAAATCTATTTGGTTAAATATTAGGTATCTTATTATATTAACTTTTGTACTCTGTTTTCCATATTTAGAAATATAGATCCATGTTTATAGGATCTGAGATCTTTTGTAAAAAATATAAATACCTATCATTTGGTAGAAGGAGGGCTTCGATTTTGGATACAGGAACTATACCTTTGTAACATAATTTTCATATAATAATATAGATCACAAGTTTCTCTCTCTATTAATGTCAGATATCCACCCTTCTTCTGTACTCTTATTCAAGTTGTTTTAACTGCAAAATGACTGTCATCTCATTAGTCAGTTGATAACTTGATTAATAGTTTCTTAAATAGTTTATTAAACCCATCATTGTGTATCTGGTTTATAAGCACTGTCTTCTTCACCCACTTAAAGCTATTATCTGATTATTGATCCTTGAGGGCATTGGTTTATTTGATTATTCATTCTGACTGTCTGGATACCATATTGTAGTTGAGTTATCCCATTGATCCACACATACAAAAACACAAAAACAAGTTTACTTTAAGTTACCAAGCATCTTTGACTTACAACCTCAAAGAGTTTCTTGGAGTGATAACAAATTGGCGCCGTTTCCAGGGAAACGAGATTGAAGCTTAGCTTCCTTGGGAAACGATACATATCCAACTTTGATGATAGACAAAGCCTGGACATTCTCTTGGTTGTAATCATCTATCTGGCGATTCCATGAAAGACGGATTCAGTGGCGGCTCCACAATAATCAAATGTCAAAAGCATTTGCTGCCCTTTTGGCTCGGAGGTTTGCACCTCTTGAATTTTCTTCAGTTCCTGGTTTCCCACATCCAGTTCCTGATATGTCAGAATGGGGAGATTTTCTACCTGTCTTCAAAGAGAACAAAGAAGACAATCCTGCATAACACCTCCTCAAATTCCACGAGTGCATGGATTTATTAGATCTACAACATGAAGATGTTCATGCATTCATTGTATGGAAAAGCACATCAATGGTATTTCTCTTTACCTCCTTCTAACATTTCATCATTGAAGGATTTTCATAGATTATTTAATGAGCACTGCAAAAGGTTCTTTCCAGATAAGTCTTTATTTGATAATTGCTGTGTAGAATATGAATTGCACAAAAGAGTTGAAGATGTTAATAGGGAATAATCTTTTTCTCAAAATTTACATCATCTTTCAAACAATCTTCACTGTGATATGTCTCCTCATAAACATGAATTAGGAAGGACTGATGAAGAAGCTGAGGGTTTTCCTATTACCTCTATTTCTGATTTTCATGAATCTGAAGAATTAGATTCTTTAGCTACATATGCAGATGATACACAGTTTCCAGATTTGCAAATCATGGGAATTTGCAGTAACCTCGAGCAACAAGATTTTCAGAGATATTCTTCTTCTTATGAATATGTTATTTCAAATTATGATAAGGAAGGAGATGTTGAGATTTCTGAAAGCTTGTTGTCTACTAGAACTTTATCTAATTCCATTTTTCATAATACAAATGATCGGAAATGTGCGCATGCTGTAATTGATGCTTGTTACCAATCTATTTTTCAAAAGTCTAAAGAAGATCTTTTTAGTTTTGATATATCCTGTAAAGATATTATTGTTGAAGAAGAAATTGGTAACTGTGATAAGCCATCATATCACCATGATGAGATCAAATTACAGAGATATGGTGAAGAGGAGCAGAAAGGTTCAAATCAGCGGTTCAACTTGCAGTTTTCTCCGACAAAGGTTGAGCAGTCCACTTTCAACATTAAGATCAGTGAAAGCAATCGATAACTGCAATACAGTCAGTTAGATCAACAATTCAAAGAGGTATTCTTTTATGGTTTTAATGACCCTATCACAAAATTTTTAGAATCTATGAACATCATATATGTTAAAGCATTTTGGACAGATGAAAATTGTCTTTGTCATCAGTTCAAACTACTTTTCTGTTGGCTATGCATTCAATTATTTGTCGAGTCAAGATCAAGAACATGTTCAGTAAATCAGTATATGATATGGATTCATTGGAAGCATGAGTTTACTTTATTGAGCATTAGTACAATGGTTAGAGCAGGAGTAGGCAGTGAATAAGCTCGTCATATGAGCAAGTAGATCATGTTCAGTTGTTGATTTATGAAATAAATAGGTAGGCTGCAGGAAGAGAATGCATGTGTAGAAAATTTGGTCTTCTAAAGATGTAGGTGGCTCGGGAAACAAGTTGAAAGCTACCGGTTTCAAAGGAAACATGCAAGATTTTAGTGTTTTTTCAAATACATAGTGCATTTCAAACTACAGCCCAAGAGGAATTTTCATTAAATTCCTATGCTAAGAGATCATATAGAGATCGATTCCCATATCTGAATATTATAGAGATTGAAGTTATTTCTTCCAAGCTGTGAATGTTGAGTTATTCACCATTCAATAAACCCTCTGTAAATTCATATGGCGCGTAGGAAAAAATCTTGTGGACAGAAGAATTTTCTACAAATATTTAGCAAATATTGGAACACAAAAGAAAGTTCGATTGCGAATTCATCAACATTTGCATTTTGGGAGATTACTTCTGCCCTGGGAAATCAATCCAAAGATGATCGGTGATATGATAGAAATTTTTCTGTCAAAGGAATGCTTATTGCTAGGATCATCTATTTATGGAAACTTCAAATGGAAAATTTTTGGGAAGTGTTTGCTAGTACCCAGTGTTACACGTCAAAATTGCTCAGCTGGATAAGTGTCGCATTGTCCCTATCAATCGTCGTAAGTGTCGCATCTCCACTACAACTTTCGCAAGTGTCGCAAGTTGGTCACTAGTGTCGCAAATGATGTTCAGACATACTGTCATGATAACGACACTAAGGAGGCACTTATAACATCTCACATGACTGATTTGAAGGAGGAGAACTGGTTTACTGGGATCAAATGACTCTGGACACCTGAAAGGAACCCTGAAGTAAAGGTTTGGAGGGGGAACGCTCCCCTACTTCAGCTCTAGAAGCGCTGGCGCTCCCCTATAATGCTTCAGGGAGCGTTATAACGCTTCCCATCCCTTTTGGAGGAGCGCTGGCGCTTCCCCAAGGCTTACCAAGGAGCGCTACAACGCTATGAGACCCCTTCTGAAGGAGCGCTCCCTAATCTGGGTCAGTTGTTAGCCTGTTGAGGAGAATAAGGGGGGGATCATTCGATATTAGGAGGCAGTTGTGCTCAAATTCTTGGTCTCATCAACAGATCCCTGATCTAAGGAGAAGGTTCCCAACTTGTTCTAAAGATAACTCAAGAGGTTAGGCTCCTCCCAACCTATATAAACAGGCTCTATGATGGTGGAAAAGGGGGAAGAATTGAACATATGAAACTTATGATCTTGGATGAAGCTTACAGTCAACCAAAGGAGAGTGATCAGTGAAGCTGTTGTTATCCAAGTTGTGGATCTTTCAGGCAAGGGTTAGACAAAGAGGACTTGACGAAGCTGTCGCATTCACATCTACGATTGTAAGTACTGCTGTCGTTATTCTCATTAATATGACACGCTTGGCCTGTTTCTTTCTAGTTTGTGTCTGATGTTACATGAACTTATCATTTATTGATAGATCTGTTTTCAAGCTAATATCAATAGAGTAGGAAGCGGTCGTATCTTGCTTTGTCCACAGGATCCAGCAAGGAGCAAAGGATCGAAGCGCAACTCAGAGCGTCCAGGGACAAACGTCGATAACAGGTACTTCTATCATCCTTCCTTCTCATGTGTTAGTTTAGATAGATTTGAAAGAAAGTCAATGTCCATGATAAGCATTTTTCTGTCTAGGGTTAAGGTCAAGCTCTAGAGGTGATCTACCTGTCCGCAGGGAGATTTTCCTACAACAGAAACTGGCGACTCCACTGGGGAGATAGCCTCAAATCGAAACCCCTTGTTTGGATTTTTCTCCTAATTGACCTTGTTCTATCCCTTGATTGGTTCAGACCTGGTTCACCCCTCTACTATTAGTTTCATGAGCTGATTGGCTCCTTATCTTATCACACTCAGCATACTTGTCAAGTTTGAATCTCAATTTTTGAATTTTTTTGACATTTCTGGATCTTTTAGACCCTGGTGCCCCTGTCCTAGTGTTAACAGAGCGCCAACGCTCCTGAAGGCTTTTCACATAGAACTATAACGCTCCTTTCCCTTGGCAACAGAGCGCCAGCCTCTTTTTGGCCCAAAAACCTTCCAAAATTGCATTTTTTGGATTTTTCCTCTGTGTTCCTCTGCTGGGTAACCTTGTGAGTCAGTCTTTCTTTCTTTTCAACCTTGATATCTGTCTTTTAATTGAAGAATAAGCACCTTACTGTTTGGATCTTGTAGCCTCCTTCACTTTTTCATTAAGTTTTTTCCTGTTGAGTGAAATTTGAAACTTATGCATTGTTCTTCTCTCCTCATCAGCTGAGTAAAAAACCTTGGTGAAGGTCATCAAAGGCCTACAAACCTCTTCATCTTGATTTGAGTCCAGGTCATTGTTCTTCAACTTTTGCTTTTTGGGTGTAAAATTTTGTTTTCTCTTTGATTGTTTCCTTTCTTTCTCTTTTTCATTTTGATTTCTACGAAGGGTGTATTGTTTGTGTGACTTTTGCTTATGCTAGTTTGGTTTTCATTCATACCAAGAAGATAATTAGCAAAGATAAGCATTGTGTTGTATTGATCATCATCCATACACAAACAATAAATATATCTTCATGATTGATTGAGCATATTAGAAGGCATTTGAAAAGTTTTTGTATTACATCAGGATTTGATTGAGAAAAGAATTGTTTGAGGATACTCCGTATTTCGTGCGTGTTAGTGAAAGAAATCTCTCTCTCCCTTAGCTAGATGTTCATCGAAAGGAAATGATTGCTTATCATGTTCGATACATTCTTTGGGTCTGAGTCATAATTTCATTTGTTTCACTTCCATGCACCTCTTTTGCGTAAAGAACAACCACTAAAATCAACGTTAATTAAAAATCATCTAGAACTTTTCTTTGCTAGGATCCTCCACCAACAGTAGAATAGGTGTAGTACTTTGGATTAGGCTGTGAGCATAACTCTCCAAAGTTTTCAAAACAAACAGTAGCATCCTGAGTTAGGGAGAGTAAATCTAGTTATCGTATAAGTCTGCCTGGGATCCCCCCTCTCACACATGGGTTACGCACAAGGTTGCATTCGGGTAAGCTACGGGGACTAACCCTCCGTGGTTTAACTGATTGTGGTGGTTGGATCGTATTATGGGGATCACTTTGAGGTAAATTCACAATTACTGCGTGGAAGCCTCTTAGTTGGTTTCGGGCTTGATACCCTGCCCGTACGTTCAGATCGAACTGTCGACTGTTCCCGCCCAGGGGCTGACTGCGAATTGGTAACCTTAGTGGCCATAATATTTAGGGACTTACACAAGGTGACGGTGATGGGAAGTCTCACTGTACCTGGAGCAGACATTGGTCAAACTCACTCGGGCTCCTTGGAGGGTAAATCCACAATTACTGCGTGGAATCTTGCACCAAGGCGTAAGTCCGTTAAGCAGGTCTCCATTGTAACTATTCCACCCTATCCCCGCCCCTTCTGGACTTGATCACGCTACGTTGGATTTCATCACCAACTAGTACGGTCATCAAAAGAAGGTCCTGTTTTCTTGGTTGTGATTCTTAGATTCTATTAGCGTATGTTGTTTCTTTTACTTAGTGGACTTTAGGTCGAGTCAGTGTTAATGGCATCGAATCCTGGGAGTGCCAATGGAGGAACCCCTTCTTCTGGGGAACCTTATACCTTTCCTTCATTTGGAAACTTTGGTCCTCCATATGTTGCCACATTGAGTCTTCCAGGACTCACTATTGGATTACCAGTTTGGTTGTTCCCCACTCCTGTGATCCCAAATCCTCCCAATGTTTCAGTTGCACCTAATACTTTGGATGTCAATACACCACCCACACATCAACCTCATGTCAACTTTTCACCTTCTTCACCCATCAAGTCTCCTTCCATTTCTCCTTCTTCGCCTAGTGAAATCTCTAAAGCAAGTAGCTAGGTTGATCAGAATAATAAGAAACGAAAAGAGAAGAAGAAGAAGAGCCCGAAAAGGACCAAGACCCCAACAACATCAGATGTTGGCTCTAAGAAACCAGTTACTGTTAATAGTACTGGGAGTGTTGATGAGATCAACAAGATTGAAAGGAAGAATCCAAAACCCAAATTCCCTTGTAGCCTTTGTAAGGGTGACCATTTTCTGAGGGATTTCCCCGGTCTTACCCATGTCTTAGAAATGTGGTCCTCCATGTCATCGGCCTCTGTCGGTCATGTCGATGATACCCCGTCAACTAGTGATGTTAAGGTTGGTAAGAAGAAGAAAACTGTCAAGTTCCCTTGCATGTTATGCAAAGGTAATCATTATTCTCACCTTTGTCCTCGCATGGACGAGTCTTCTTCTCTTTTGGAAAAACTGCAAATTCCAAAAGGTTATTGTAAACTTTCCTCCGACCCATCCTTAGTTGATGGACTGGTCAATCCGGTTCCATCCCCGGTCAGTCCAGTTGATCAGGTGGTCAATCTAGTTTCCTCCTCGATTGAACCACAAACCCAAGTAGTTGATCCAGTTCCGTCATCGATCAGCCCCGCTCTTCATCAAAATGGAACGAAAGACAAAAAAGATCTGGCACACATTACTATTCATTGTGTGCCTTGGGACTGATGACTGAGAGATCTCTAAATAGGCTGCCATTTGAGAATTTCAACTGTGATTTCATTGTTGATCAATACAACAAATTACAGACAATTTTCAGTTTAAGATTAGGTGAAAAAGCCAAAATGTTTTGGAGATAACATGGTCATAAATAGAGTTCCACACATTTTTTTAGAAATTTAAATGTCAAAGTATAGGATATAACTTGTTTATTCCTATACTAAATCGATTGTCAAAATGTATTTCCAAAAATCAAAGAAAATCTTTTCAACGACCAATCTCTATTTTGAAGCTGAAGTTAGTCGGTGAAAGTTCAAGGTTTCAACGACTAAATGGCATTTCCGAAAACAAGTGAGCCGGTGAAAGTGCAACCCTCAGTTTTCTGATTTGCAGACGCAGGAAGATTGTAGAGAGGAAGATGATGAGATGCAAAGTCCATATCAATAGTTCATCATGCATTCTTCTCAGACAAAGATTAAGCATTATGTATTTAGCATTGAGATATGTGATTGATTAAATGAATAAACAAGCAGGTTACAAACAGGTTACAAGTTGCTGTAGGTTTTCAGATGATAAATTGTAAAGGCCAAATCACTCCATGCCCAATACTAAAGGCACAATGTCTTCCAGGTTCTTGGAAACCTCGTAGGGAGGTCTCCATCCCAGTTGGAGCTAGATGTTAGCGATCAAATAATTCATTCTGAAATTTGTTTGAAAAATGATGCCTCATCTTGTGGAGGAATTTTTAATACCTTCCCAAGCTCTAAAAATAGATCTAAAAGTACCATTGGAAAGCTTAAGATTTCTAGTTGTTAATCGACTATTCAATCGTGTAAAACAAACTCTCAACAACTCAAAAATTTGATTTTTCCCAAGGCAGTTTTCATTAAAAAATCTGCGCTTTCACCAGCTCATTGGTTCTGAAATCTGCTAGTTAGCCGTTGAAAGCTTTCCTTTTTCACTAGATAAAGGGGCGGATTCAGGACAAAAGAGCTGGTGAAAGTGAAAAAGAGTCCAGAAACGTCTTCTTTCTACCCAGATCATGATTTTTGATTTCTTGAACACGTGGGAAAGGTGTTAAATGATGGATAATAATTAGGAGGAGCTAAATCATCTTTCTCATCCAGCTTTAAAGACATGTGGTGAGGAAATAGCACCAAATGGCACAATAATTCTTGACAAAAAATCTCCCAGTCATCAAAGATAGATTTCTGAATCTATGATTTTCACCTACAGACTGCCAAATAATGCTTTAGCTATCAAATTCGACTTGTAATGATCAAATTAAATATATTTGGTTTAATATTAGGTATCTTATTGTATTAAGTTTTGTACTTTGTTTTCCATATTTAGAAATCTAGATCCATGTTTATAGGATCTGAGATCTATTGTAAAAAATATAAATACCTATCATTTGATAGAAGGAGGGGTTCGATTTTGGATACAGGAACCATACCTTTGTAACAGACTTTTCATATGATAATACAGATCACAAGTTTCTCTCTCTATTAATGTCATATTTCCACCCTTCTTCTATACTCTTATTCAAGTTGTTTTAACTGCAAAATCACTGTCATCTCATTAGTCAGTTCATAACTTGATTAATAGTTTCTTACATTGTTTATTAAACCCATCATTGTGTATCTGGTTTATAAGCATTGTCTTCTTCACCCACTTAAAGCTATTATCTGATTATTGATCGTTGAGGGTATTGGTTTATTTGATTATTCATTTTGACTGTCTGGATACCATTTTGTAGTTGAGTTATCCCATTGATCCACACATACAAAAACACAAAAACAAGTTTACTTTAAGTTACCAAGCATATTTGACTTACAACCTCAAAGAGTTTCTTGGAGTGATAACATCTGGTATGAATAGAACTGGACTTCTGCACTAATATTTCATTTAACTTCAGAAAATTTACAAAATGTTCAAGACACATCTCCTTTATGCTTCTGCCAACACTTTTTACATTCAAAATGATCAAATATATAATAAAAAACAGCCCTAAGCTAGAGAAGTCGAACTTCAATATTTTCCTTTAATTTTGGATCTGGTTATATCAAAGAAGGAACAAACTCCAAACTACTTGCTAAAAATAGAAGTTTGCTTTGACCATATTTAATGCATAACAATATCTTGACAATAAATATTCTCCAACATATTTTTGACTTTGAAACTGATGTGATTCATTTAGTACAACTGAAGAAGAATCTGAGGTTGATTTGAACGTTGACTAGGCTCCCTGGCACATTTGCGTAGCGATATGCTGCAGCTTGTTGTGTAACTATAACCTATAGCGATTGCGTAAAGAGTTTACACAATGAATTTGTCTTCTTCAATAAGCTTCATTCAGGTGGTGGATGCAAATTTTTTGGAGGCTGAAAATGATTGTTATATCATCCATCAAGCATTACCCATTGTCTTTTAATCATGTGTGTACTTAAAACACTTGCATAGCATGAGATCGCTACGCAAGTTCTGTACAATTCTACTTTCCAGACAAAAAATCAAAACAAGTTAACTCTTAATTGATCAAAAAAGGAAAAACTGTGAAAACATGAAATCTACATTTCAGCCACTCTGCAAGTATGCCCAACTTTCCCTTGGCTTCATCATCAACTTGGATCCTTAGTTTCAAAGACCTATTTTCTTTCCTCAATGACAAATTCAGTCTTTTCAAGTTTCCCACTTGCCTAAACAAAAGTGAATTTCTTCTCAACTTTGACTAGGAATTTGAAAGAGTTTCACAGGTATTGTTGATGGCTGGTCCACATTCCTGAAAGTATTTCTTAAACTTTAGTTTTGCTGTTCTTTTCTCTTCCTTGAGCTAGATAATTAGATCCAGTGTTTGCCTTAATTGCTTGTCGAGCCACTTGACCGTTTTCTCACCCTCTTCAAGTGAAGTCTGTATCTTTTCAATTGATACAAGTTGGCCCTGTGCATGTGTTTCCTCTACAAACCTATATTTTGAACTTATCCTTTTGGATGAGTATCTTGTTAAAGGGGCTGTAGGTTTAGTAAAATCCATTGTTTTAGGAATTTTCCTGATTTATTTCCCTTTAGAACCTTCTAGAACCTTTGAAGTTGATTCCTTCTTTAAACCTATTACATCCTGTGGTGTTTGAATATTAGAAACCCTTTCACCCAATTTCCTCTTCATCTCCCTATTTTCATAATAGGACTAATCTATGACATGTTGAGATTCTTTGAGCTAATATTGTAACTCTCTGATTATTTTTTCTTTCTCTTCTGACTGCACCTGATATTTATCCACTTCTTGAATTGCATGTTCAACAAATTATGTATCTAGAGAAGGTACATGTAGTCTTTTGGCAACTGACCTTGTGATTGGACTACTCAATTTTGGTGTTTAATCCACCTCATCAACAAAGTGTAGCTTTCTACATTTCTTCTTAGCTTGTTGGCTTGGTGAATAATCTTCAATTTCTTTTCCTTTTCCTATGCCCTATTATGCAAACCTTTTATCTTTCCCATTTGAATATTTAGAATCCATTTTCTTAGCAGATGAGGGCGTGTCTCCTTTGGGGTCTAAAGGAATGTTTGATGAAGGAAAGAAAGAGTCCCAATCTCTGTTCAATTTCTTGAGTTCTTCCAACACTAATAACTTTACCAGAGAGAAATGAAACAAACTGGTTTTAATATTATCAACCCTAGCATGTACTCTGTCTGACATTTTACCTAAGCTTCTGTATAGGTAAAAAGGTAGATTTAAAATATTATTTCATGTGAAATGCATTAAAATCCTAATATGATACTGGTATACTCTGTCAAACCTGCCCTCACAGGTGAAATATCGTTGAACCACTCTTAATAACTTTTCATAATGCTCCAATATGCATTCTCTTGGAATAGTATCACCAAAATTATGCTTTTTGTACTTGGGTTTCAGGAAATTAGTGTATGAAGCTTGATCAATAGGCATACCTTTAAACCATTTCTCCCCATGAACTGGAATCTCGGTTGCAACAACTATTGCCTCCTCTGATACCTGGAAAGTAATATTAGTAATCTTCGTCTGGACACCATTGAAGTTGAGGGAAAGGTCCTTCGTTAACTGCACATTGAGCCCTTGAATATTTTTTCAAAACTTCATGCACCTATCTTGTTCAAAGGAAACCCTAAATACTGGATCAAAATTTACTAATTTTAAGATTTTTGGCTCATATCTCAACACACTGCCTCCTTTATTGTATTTCTTTTTCTCTTGAGTTGCCATGCTGAAGATGTAGGATAAAAACACTAAGAATGGTAAGGAAAAGGAGGTTCAATGGATAACTCTCTGACATGGAACTTTACACAACGAAAAACAATATTAAGGTTTACAAAATTGTATCGAAGGACTCAACAATATGATAAAAAAGTATTATATCTCATGCATATAAGCACATATTGTTTGTCAGGCACAAAACATAACACCTCAGTCTTTGACATATAGAAATTTTGAGAAACAGATGATGCGTAGCATGTGGCTACTGTGTGAAATTTGCGTAGAGGGAATACAAAGATTGCATAGTGATCTAGACAAAGTTTGTGTAGCAAGTTGAGTCTTTTGAATTTGTTGAGGGAAAGGAGTCTGATCGATGGTAGAGAGTCTTTTTCATGAAAAATGGGAGGGGAATTATTTTCATATGCCAAGCAGACTCGATTTGAAATGTGATTAGACCGTTTAGGATGACATGAGTGTTTGGGTAGTGCCAAGCAATTTCTCAACGAATTTACATAGCACGTGCACGTTTTTGCAGTCCAAGTACGAAAATCATTTGGAAAGATAACACATATGACATGATGACCTTTGATGACTCTCTATTATCATAATGTGTCATTATGTTCCACGAAATTCCTTTCAAAAACCTTTCTCCTAGACTTTATGACTTCACTCTTTTTGACATACCATTTTAGATCTTATGGAAACAATCTTAGACCAATGACCAACATACTAATGCATACACTTGAAAACTTTCATGGGTCAAAATATACTTGAAAACATATACACTCAATGACTCAAGATAGGAATGTATTGGTATTCCCAAGATCAAAGCATGACTTTTTCAAACTCTTGACAAACTTATAACTCTACCTTGAAAATCAGGACACTAACAAAAGTCAGTACAGGATCCGACGAGAAACAATCAATTGAGAGAAAGATGACTCCAGATAAGGGAGGTGATGCGTACATGGTGTTGACTAGTTCACAATCAGATCAAGATGTTTGGTTGATCGAATTAGGAGCATCCTATCATATGACACCACATAGAGAATGGTTCTACGAATATGAAATATATGAAGGATGAAACTTGTTATCGGGGGACGACTCGACAACAAAAAGTTTTGGACAAGGAAGAGTTCGACTGGTACTATAGGATTGGAGGAGTAGAAGCCTTCCAAGTGTGCTACACATTTCTAGTTTAGAAAGAAACTTGATATATGTTAGCAATATGAGTGATGCAAGATTGCACACTTTAGTTCAGAAGGATTCGTGCAAGATGGTTAGAGGTGTGATGGTATTAATGAAAGGAGTTCATATTGGAACCCTATACAAGTTACTAGGGAGTGTCGACTTGACTAGATGCAAAAACATCGTTGTTTCTGAAGTTGACTCGACTTTGAATCGAATCGATTTACACTGAGTCGATTCAAACTGACTTGAAAAGTCATCATAAAGTCAACTAGACCATGCTATGACATGAGAGGATGGGAAAAATTGGAGATATAGGACTTCGATATATGCATAAATTTTTTATGGTTGAGGACTTTCCTGAATGTAATTTAGAAGTCGACTTTTGTGAACATTGTATATATAAAAAACAAAGTCGGGTGAGGTTCCTATATATGGAAAATATAGCCCATGCAGTGGGAGTGTTGAGCATATACATGTCAACACCTGGGAAGGAGCACTGGAAAGTTGTCAAAAGAGTATTCAAGTATTTTTGTGGCCCAAAATATTATGCTATATGCTACCAAGAAAAAATGGAGGTGACAATGAATTAGACGTACATGGCTTTGTCGACGCCGACTGACCTGGAGGTATGGATTGACGAAGATCGACTACTGGATATGTGTTCAAGATGTTTGGTGGAGAAATCAGATGGATGAGTAAGCGGCATGCGATCGTAGCCTTGTCAACAACAGAAGTTGTATACATGACAACCACTCATGGAAGAAAAGAAACAATATGGTTTCAAAGGATGTGTTCAAGAATCAAATTTGAGCAGAGAGCTATGAAGATAAGTTTCGACAGTAAAATCAAACATTTCTGGAAAATAACCTTTCTTATCATTCTAAGACTAAGCATATAGATGTACAATACCATTTCGTGAGAGACATGATGGAAAGTAACAAGGTGTTGCTGGAGAAAGTAGACAAGTTGGAAAATATAACATGCTTGTCGACCAAGTCTATGGGTGATGTGAAGTTCTCTTGGTGCAGAGAGGAAATGAGAATTGTTTCCCTAGGTTTGTGAATGAAAGTTTAGAGGTATTTTGGTTTCAGTAAACAAGACAACAAGTGGGAGAATGTTGGATTGTTATATTCTTTGCTGTGAAAGTCGAGGTGGATCGACTGGCAATCGAATTCAAGGTGGATCAAATGGCAGTCAAAGTGGAGGTGGATCAAAAACAAGTCGAAGGTCGAGGTGACTCAATCAGGTAAAGTCGAAGTCAAAGGTTTAGGTGGTTTGGAATGGTAAAGACATCAACAACAAGTCGAAGAGGTCAAATTAAAAGAGGTTGATGGGGGGGCATTCAGAAACTGACTAAAGACCGAATGAAGACCGATAGATAGTCAATGGGTAATCTGACTTGGTAGTCGAACTGTAACATAATCCCAATATTTGTGGGATTTGTAGCTAATGATATGCATGAATCTGTAACCTTTTTTGGGAACCTTTTATTTAGGTTTTTTCCTACTATAAATCCTATACAAAATGTGTGTTATAAGGATGTAAAATATTAATATTGATTCTTTATATGATGAATGACTAATGGAAATAGTTTGTAATTGTAGAGGTTGCTGGTCATGTAGATGTAAGTCGAATTGGGTACAGGGTTGTTCTTGTGTAAGCAAGAGGGTATAATGTCAATTGTGTCTTATGTGTGGACCAAGGTTAGAAATGTAACATTTTATTTTGAATGAATAAGAAAACAATAGAGAAGAATGCTCAAGGAATGTCGATTTTCCCAGTTTGGGTTTCCAAGGTAAAATATTTGTGTATTATGTGTTTGCTTTGTCGTTTACTTTCTTGATTAAATATTTCTTCCTCTCTTATGCTATGTTTATCATGGAAGTGTGTCTCATTTCCTAACAACAAGAGCAATTGTAGACCATTGAATCTCCCTACTATGAGCATCAATGGAGTTAGAGGGTTGGAGTAGCCCTGGGTTCATGTAGTACGATGGGGGGAGTTTCGAGGGATATGTTGAACCATAGATTATGTAAAGTTTGAAGAGAGATATCGATTTTTCATCATTGATAATTCCACGATTAAAATTTTTCGTAGATCTCCGCGGTCTCATTTAATCAAGATTTGGAGGAGAGGTGATGTTATCATGATGTGTCATGCTGACTTAGAACATCAACGTGTCTAAATATTGATAGGTGTTAGCCTATGATTGGAAACAGGTAATTGGCCAGTGAGTCAAGCATGGGACCTTTGGGAGAATTAGAATTTAGACCTTTGTTTCAACCTCAACCATTGGATCTAAGGGCTGAAATATCTCAACCGTTGATCATAGAAGAATCCTCAGAGTATTCCACATTTGGACTGGGATGAGACTCCGAATTAAGAAGAAATGTCGATTTATAGGGGAAGAATTCAAAGTGATTGTGACCATCCATTACAACGAAACGTTCAGAGTATTTTGGTCCACTGAGAATGAAGATAGTCCAAAAGAATAACTCCGAGGAGAAATCCTATTCGTCCATTGGACCCAGTGGAAAGTAATCCTGATCGTATATTTGGGTGGTCCTTCGGGACGAGGCCAGGAGGAAGGTGATGACATGTTGACATGGATGAATTCACCCCACCAATGCGTAGAAGAAAGGTGTCAACACCTGGGAGGAGATCAAATACACAAATATGATAGTCGATCTATTGAGCTTGAAAGAGATCTAAGATGTGATCATGACTGTTGGTTTTCCAAGATCGGAAGAGATCTGAGAGGAGATATGGACCGTTTTTCATGAGATGCTATTCAGAGTGGGTCATAAGGAGATACTTTGACATAGGAACTTCGAGATGCAATTTGAACAATCGATCTACCAAGATCATAGGAACTCAACAGATGGTCTGGGTCATCGATTTTAGTAAAGGCATCAAGAGGACGATGAGGTTGGTACCACGTGTCGATCCATGAGTGGTTCCATGGGTCCAACAGAGTTTATTCCATGAGTCTCTCCAACATGTCATGGGGTGATAGGTGTCTCCTTAGGAAGGGCCCAAGGCCAAGGGTCATATGAGAAAGGGGGTGGGAAAAACATATGCACTCACCCCAAAGGCTGGCTGTTAGATCTCCGGGAGGTAGATATGCACTGTCCATCACAAAGTGTTTGTTGGAATATTCACCAATACTGAGAGGGAGGGAGGTTGAATCAATATGGTCACTTTTTACCAATATATATAGACTTCAACTTTATCAACAATATTCAATAGTTTATCATTAGTATTCAATATATCATCAACAATATAAATAAACAATGCATAACAAGTAACCACAGATACACATTACACCAGAATTTACATGGAAGCCCAAATGGGAGAAAACCATGGAACACTCTCTTCTATATATCAAAGATTACATTCATAGGAAGCACCAAATTCCAAATTATCCAACACCAACTGGAAGGAGGCACCAACCCCCTAATTTACAGGCACCAACCTGAAGGAATCACCAAATCCCTGAGTTATCCGACACCAACTGGAAGGAGACTACGACCCCCTAATTTACAGGCACGAACCTGAAGGAAGCACTAAGTCCCTGAATTCTTCAGAACCAACCGAAAGGAGGCTACAACCCCCTTTCCTTTCCTTGTCCTGCTGCCCTGAAATATAAGTGTAGACCAAACTATACCTACCACTGATACTGCCACTGCCAATGTCACCAATACACCAACCAACCTGTCATTGTCACTATTACATACACTAACCCGTCACTATCACTGTCACAACAACTTATGACTACAACTGTCACATCAACCAACCTGTCACTGCCACTATCACATCAATCTATCACTACCACTGTCACATCAACCTACCTATCATTTCCATTGTTACATCAACCAAGTTGTCACTATCATTGTCACATCAACCTGTGACTACAACTGTGACATCAACCAACCTGTCACTGTCACTATCACATCAAATTGTGACTACCACTGTCACATCAACCAACCTGTCATTGTCACTGATGATTAACCAATTATATGGAACATATCACTGTCACATCAACTTGTGAATACCACTATCACATCAACCAAGCTGTCACTGTCAATGTCACTTCAACCTTTCACTAATGATCAACCAATCATCCAACCTGTCACTATATCTATCACTGATATACCATCATCAATCAACTGATCCACTCGCATGGATACAAAATCCATCATCAAACCATGCACATCAACTATGTACGTCAATCATCAACCATGTACATCAACCTGTATCAACCATGCATAAACCATGCACATGAACCTGTACCATACCATGTACATCAACACTGTACCATAAAATGTACCATACTATGTACAAACCTACACCAGAACATGTACTAAACCTGTACCATACCATGCATCAAATCTATACCATACCATCAACCATGTGCCAACATGTACTATAAACCATGTACCATGAAATGTACCTCAACCATATACCATATCACTCATGATACGTCTCAATCATTCCATACACCATGTACCAAAAATTCAAATGCATGTACCTCAAACATGTGCCATAACAATATCAAGAAGTGCCTCAAACATGCATCAATATCACTATGAAATGTACCTCATTCAAGTGCCACCATATACCAAGTGTGTATCTAAACCATGTAATATCATCACCATAACATATACCAAACCATATACTAATATGTGCTTCTAACAATGTATCATATCATCAATAAAGTGTACCATATCATATCCCCTCATCAGCATGCCTCAAGCATGTACCATACCATGAAAAGCATAACCCTCAAAAAAAGAAAATAAGCATACCTGTAATCCTGTAGACACCATGTTGTATTAGATAATAGATAAGTAGATCGACTTGGGCATCAAAAACTTGGTTCAACATCTCTCACCAATTAAGTCTTGCCCTCACAGGACTAATACCTCTTGTCACGCGGGGCCTCGCACGAGAGGCACTAGGAAACCCATAGGGGTGCTTGGTGGGACACTAGTTGTTTGACCCGCAGTGTTCAACCAAATTAGGGTTTTTATAGAAAACCCTATCTCTTCTATGTGATACTGAAACTCCTACACTTCTCACTCTTCACTACCTCATATTTCACCATCACAAAATTTCCAACAAATCACTCACTCACATAGAAGATATTCAATATAATGAATGAGTGAATGTGCTTGTGAGAGACTTATTAAGGTGTATATATACTTTTTCTATGTAACCTCTCTCATTTACTTTAGGGATTCTAGTGTTTTCTTGTTACAACCACTTTACCCTTTCATTAATGAATTGTAACCTTCTAGGGGCTTCTTGATCATTTTTCGGGGCTTCCAACTTCATGAGGGCATATCTCTCTAACCGTGAGGAACCACATGGCACACAACCTTTCACCAGAAATGACATGATGAGTACTATCCATCGATGAATGTATTACTCGCATTTACACTGACCTTCATGTCCTTATTCCTTGATCAAATTCAGGTTCTATAACCACACCTATGGGGATTATTGTATATTTCTTCAAATGCACCCATCAAATCTGTTGACATCAATCATTCTTGTTGACATCAATGAAAACTAACTCACCAACAATATGGAACACATATTTGGGGCTTCCGAACTTCTCCAAGGGTTGCTATCAATGACAACCAACTGTCCAAAAATCTCTCCCTTTAGCATTGGTGGCAACACTCATGCTCCAAAAATTGATGAAAACACTTATACTCCCCTTGTGACCATTGCTCCTCATCAATGTTTATCTCCTCATGTTTTTCTCTCCCCCTTCGAAATCAATGGAAAAGGGTATCTCTCTTTGGGTATGCTCCCCCTATTTTCATGCTTCGATTCTTTCTCTTCTGATATTTCTCTTTCTCTCCCTTTGATAAAAGGGTAACTCCCCTTGTTGGTATGTCTCCCTCTGTATTCATGCTTCTGATCTCTTTCTCTTGATGATTTATCTCCTCTTGAATTCTTTGCAAGATGTTGTGTAGATCAATGAGAGACTTCTTGTATTATTCCTTTCCTCTCTTTTGGTGATTTTTTTCCATTGGTGCTTCCTCTTGTAATTCATTGACATATATAAAAATAATTCAAAGTTACTTGAATTTAGAACTAGTCATGTTCAGATCTTGGACATCAATGACCATACTTTTCAACAATTTTCCTCTGACTATATAGATTCTACTGACAATTTCTCTTCCCCTCTTTTGTTGTGCATTTCATTGCTTGTCTTCCTATGACTAACCGATTCCACTTGTTTGATTCCAATTGTTAATATGATTTCATCCATTGTGATATATCTGTCTAGACCTTCCAAATATATCATGAATCTATATCTATACATATGTCATAAAACTGTCCATGATTTTGCTACTCAACCGCACACAATGTTGACCCATCTACTGCAACTAAATATTCTTTCTCTTAAAACTTAATCAAATGTGTCCATTGGTCTTCTCTATCTGCAAATCAGAATTTACATGTATGGAACAATTTGTACTGAATATATGCATGGAATACAATCATGAACCTCTGCCTGTGTAACTTCCAGTTTAGACCTGCATGGGTATGTGTCCCAAAACAAATTATAACAAGAAATTCTACACGTCTATCATCAAACTACTATGAACCTTTCTTCCCAAAATCTGCAAACAATTATGACTGCTCGAAAGATAGTTATCTGATTTACAGAGCTGCTGCTTAGAATCCCCCTGTTCAATATTCATTTTTACTGGGAGTCTTCAAGCCGAATGGCTCAGAAAAATACCCTCTTTGATGCAAAATAATCTTCCTATTTGTCTGTAGAATCATCATCTTTCTGAACTCCGACTTCTTCCTTTTTGCCTATGGATTTATTATGATCTTGCACTACAATTCCTGAGAGTACTATCTCTTTGGACTGATATTTATTCACCTTTTCTTCTTCTATTTCTCGCACTACTGCAAATCCTACGATCTCTGAGACATATTCTTTATTCACCTTCTCTTTTTGTCTTTCTTTTCTTCTCCAAACCTTCATGTATCTGACATTGATGTTTTCTTTCATGGAGGGCTCAATCATGATTATGCAATTTCGAGCTATGTGACCATAATTGTGGCATTTGTAACATTCAATGTTGTGGGGAGCCACATATGTATTTCTTGTTTGAACATTTCTTCCATATGCTCTGAAAAATACAACCTTATGTCCAAAGTTAGTACAAATAAAACAATGACCATAAAAGAAACTTTCATACATGGGAGTGAATGATCTTATTTGTGGTGTAATCCTTCTGAATTCATGCCTTGAATGATCACAATATTCTCTTTTTTTGATGCATTGATCATGATTAAATCTTATTCGATGCCTGAATGTGGAAGGTCTTGTTGAATATGTATCTCTATTATACTCATTCTTCTTTGATTCTAGCTTACCACGATTCATTCCTTTGAGTACTTTTTCATAACTCATAACCTTTTCTTTATTCTTCCTTTATGGAAACATAGAGCACTTTTCTTCAACTGGTTGTGTGGGGATTCTATTTTTTTCAATGCTCTCGCTGTGGTTTTTATTTTTCTTACATGAGGCCTCACCAATGTATCTATTTTTTTTTTTTGTCTAGTAGTGAAGATTTCTTCAATTTCTTGTTAAGCTTGTCAACTTCAACCCTTAATAGGACTTCTTCTTCTTCAATATTCTAACAATATTCTTCTTTCTTTTTCGTTTGGATCTTAATTACTTCTTCTATTCTCTTGTCTTCCTCAAGTTGAATTTTCAAGGGGATGATTCCTTCTTCAATTCTTTTTTTCTCGTTGACTGAATTCTACTTCAAGCTTGTTTTCCTTAAGTTCTTCTTTCTGATCTACTTCCTTTCTTAGTGATGCAATTTTAGCTTCTAAGAAACTGTTTTTCCTCCAACTAATTTTTGTATGTTTCTTCAATCCCGTTGGCTTCTTCCACTTGGAATTATTTAGAAGTTTTAACACCTTCCCTTAGCTTGATCAATTCTTTCTTGAGTGACTTGTTTTCTTCTCTTTCTTTCTTTAGTTCATCTAAAGCATTGATTAGTTCTACTTGAAGATCTGCTATGCCTTTTTCAAAATCTTCTTCTTCTAAATCTATCTGACATGATGAACATCTTTCTTCTTGTTCGAATTTAACATATTGTTTGTTTTGATCAGTATGCTTTTGCCCTGTGATAGGATGAGACTACTCAAAGTATAAAATATGTATCTTATCCCAAAGCTCTTTGGTTGATGAAAAATTTCCCATTTTTTCTTTTATCGATTCATATAATCCTTCCAAGATGAAATCCATTTACAATTTGTTTTTTCTTATTAATTCTTTCTTGGCTGCAGTTTTCATAGGTTTATTTGTGGTGGTGTATCCTGTAAAAATTGATTACCAAACATCACACCCCTATGCCTGTAAAAATGTTTTCATCCTGATACTTCACATCTCTTAGGTTTCACCATTCCGACCATCAGAATGTGGTATTCCATTCTTATATGCCTTGTTGCTCTCCATGATCTACCTTCCAGTGGTTAGACTGTTTTCTTGAAGGAACTGGCTCTGATACCAATTATTGGAATACCCACCGATATTGAGAGGGGGGTGGGGGGTGAATCAATATGAACACCTTTTACCAATTTTAACCACAATAAATAGACTTCAACTTTATCAACATAATTCAACAGTTTATAATTAGTATTCAATATATCATCAGTAGTATAAATTAACATTGTATGACAAGTAACCACATATACATAGTACAACAAAATTTATGTTGAAACCCAAATGGGAGAAAACCATAGAATTCTTTCTTATATATAACAAAGATTACATTCAGAGGAAGCACCAACTTCAAAATTCTCCAACGTCAACTAGAAGGAGAAACCAACCCCCTAATTTACAGACACCAACCTAAAGGAAGCACCAACTCCCTGAGTTATCCATCATCAACAAGGAGGCTACGACCCTGTTAGGGTCCTAACCCGCACATAGGTAGAACAATATATTCGGATGTAATAAAGGTAAATATTAATAAGGACTTGCAATAAAATAAAATAAATCGAATGTAAGAAGGCCTAATAGAAGCTTCCACTTCTAGAAGGATCTTCCTCTACATGCTTCTTTTGATATACATATTCAGTATAAATAGGAGTCGAGGGTATGAGAACCCTAGCTTGGAGATTATTGTAATAGATCTCTACTCGACTGGAGGTTTCCCCCTCAAAGAGGCCCATGAACATTGCTCTCAGAATCAAAGTGCTATTTTCTGTTGTTATTCTTATATCCTTTCAGTGTTATTGTGGTGATTATTCTGGTTAATTGCTGTTATTCTGCCATTTCTAGCATTTTCTTTCTGTTCTGTATACTTTTTATATCTGGTATATTACAAGTGGTATCAAAGCACTTTCCTTGGCAAAAATTGTGGGTAATTTTTTTCCAGGGTAGAGACGTATTTCGACGTCTTTAATCCACAAAGATCTGTTGTTACGCTGATAAACCTACAGTTGAGGGATTCATACACGCAGGAAATACAAGTGGTTCTTAAGCACACATCTGTTGGCCACCCTTGTAACCCCTGTTGGTACCCCTTTGAGTGGTAGCGCATTAGACAACACCTATGTACAAATCGACCTAGATTTCCTGAATCCCTCTTTAGATAAACTGATCGATCGCCTGATTGCTACAGTGCTCCCGAGAACAACACTCAGGAAGATACTGTCTAGTACATGGGTAGTCAGGTAGTACGGCTAAGGGCATAGTCTATCCTCCTTAGTTAGTTCCCTGAGATATTGGGATGAGTACTACTGTTGGACCCCACACGTATATTAGAGAGCTATAGCACAAAGCAAACCCTTGTCTGTTGAACCCTTGAATACCTAACCCTTGGAGACAGAAATATAAACAAATTAAAACAAACAAGATCTATTGCTGTGCAACTGTGTTCGAGTTGCCAAGTAATTACACATTTTCACCATTATTTGATACCTATTCCATTGGATTCATCTCTTCGCCCTTATCACATTCATACATATCATTTTTCGGAAATTTTTTTGACCCCACCCACCCCTTTTCAGTTCCCCCATCCTCATGGCCCATACCCGTAGCCAAGACTTGGAATCTCACTTCAACACCTTGCAATATAGTCTCATCGAGACCCAACAAGAAGTGAAACAACTCAGTGCCAATGTTGCCGCCATCAATACAACCATGTAGTCCTCAATGGAGGAAATCAAACAAGAGCTCACCACCCAGCTTGAATCTGTCTTTTCGACACTCTGCACCAAAATTCATAACCCTATAGATAACCCTTCATCTTCCTCACCTCCACATACTGAAGGTGAACATTCCTCTCATTCCCATAAATTTCAGAACCATCACTTTCAATGTGACCTACGTCTTCCACAGGTGGATGTGACCAAATTTGATGGCTCAGAGCCCACTGGTTGGGTAACCCAAATGGAACATTATTTCTCTTTATACGGCATTACAAATGACTTGGCCAAACTCCGATATGATGTTCTCCATATAGATCAAGAACTTTGGCAATGGTGGTAATGGAGAAAAACTTCTCGTTAAGGGTATATTTCTTGGACACACTTTTTGGCAGTGCTTTATGAACGCTTTGACACTGACACCAACCATTTGGGCCATTTGACAAAGTTGAAACAATCAGGAACAGTGGAAGACTTTATATATTCCTTTGAGCACCTGGCTTTTGGGACAGGCATGTCTGATGCCTTTTTATGAGAATGTTTTATCAGTGGCCTCAAGGATGAGATTCAGGCCCATGTCCTCATGGCTCAGCCTCAGAGTTGGGTGGAGGCTACTAAAAGAGCTAAAGAAGCACAACATGTTGTATCTTCTAAAAACCAAAAACCCTCATTTATCCCTTGCCCTAAACCAATAAATCCCACTACTCCCTCCACTCCACTAAAGATCCAAAAATTGACCAAGGCTGAAATGAATGAACGCCAACTCAAAGGCCTTTGTTATAATTATGATGAAAAATATTTCCTGGGCCACAAGTGTAGGGAACACAATTTTTTTATGGCCATCTCTGAGGATATTTCTGAAGAGGATGTTGAAACTCCCCTTGTGTCTGAGTCACTTGAAACCCTCAACATAATCCTTCCCTCAAACCCTCCCGAAGTAGAACCAGTCATTTCCCTCAATGCTCTCACTGGCTTCTCCGCTCCCCAAACCCTCAAGATAATAGGTTACATTAAGCATCAGAAGGTCATCATTCTGGTTGATAGTGGAAGCACCCATAATTGTATTCATCGCCGCATTGCCTAAGAAACTGATTGCTACATCCATGTCGTCAATAATTTCCAAATCATGATTTCCAATGGTGGATCCATGAAATGTGGAGGGCATTGTGAAAATGTGCGTCTCCAAATTGGTGACTACCACCTGAAATCTCATATGTTTTCTATCGACATGGGTGGTTGTGACATTGTGTTGGGTGCAGACTAGCTAAGGACTTTGGGTCCCATTCTCATGGATTTTAATGAATTAACCATGCAATTTGACCAGGAGGGCCACTAATATAAGTTCCAAGGCATCATCTCCGTTTCACATGAGATCATTAGTTCCCATTGCACAGAAAAACTGGTAAAAAAGGGTCATTTTGGTGTTATTGCCTAACTCCATGCCATACAAAAAACATAAACACCCTTGGTGCCGCAAGACCTCCAAGCCATCCTTTCTAAACATCAAGTGGTCTTTTCCACTCCCCAGGGACTCCCTCCTTCACATGGTGTTCATGATCATTCCATTCCCCTTGTACCCATAATCCTTCCTCCCAATATCCGTCCGTATCGTCACCCCTTTTCCCAAAAAAGTGAAATTGAGAAAATGGTCCAGGAACTCCTTATTGCAGGCATTATATGCCCTAGTACAAGCCCCTACTCTTCTCCTGTGGTCATGGTCCTGAAGAAAGAAGGTTCTTGGTGAATGTGTCCTGACTTCCGTGACCTCAACAAACTTACCATTAAAGACAAATTTCCCATTCCTGTTATTGATGACCTCCTGGATGAATTGAGTGGCGCCAAATTCTTTACTAAACTTGATCTTTGTTCGGGCTACCACTAGATACGTATGAAAGAGGTAGACATTCCCAAGACTACCTTTAGAAATCATGAGGGCCACTATGAGTTTTTGGTCATGCCCTTTGGCTTGTGTAATGCCCCCTCCACCTTCCAAAGCCTCATGAATCATGTCTTCCGTCCTTTTCTCCGTCATTTTGTCTTAGTTTTCTTTGATGATATCCTCATATATAGAAATACCTAGACATAACATCTTGCTCATGTGGATCGAGTTCTCCATCTACTCTCTCAGCACCAAATTTTCCTGAAATAGTCTAAATGTGCTTTTGGCACCTCAGAAGTAGATACTTGGGTCATTTGGTTGGAAAGGATAGCATCAGGGTGGATCCTAAAAAGATTGAATCTATGAAAGACTGGCCTCACCCAAAGACTCACCACAAAATGTCGAGCGAATTATATGATAGTAATTGCGACATAAATGATCAATCCAGAGTCATAATCTTATGATATGTACACAAAGTATATGCAGGGTAAGAGGATTTCTAATCTATGCTAATGATTGAAAATAAACATGTTAAACTACTGTCGTTGAATCTAAATCTAAGAAACCACAAAACATGTGACTAATCTATGAAAGGAAACTATCCTAATGCTTCATAATCTTGAGACTAAAACTGAATCTACGAAATCAAATGAGACATAATCTAACTATGAAAGCAAAAACTTAATCTAACTACGAAAGCATGAAATCTAGAATTAATCTATGAAAACATGAAAGTGCATAAATTAAATCTAATGAAAGCATTTTAAAAACATCTACAACAACACACGACAAAAAGGTAAACAACAAACCACTACGAGAAAGTAAAATCTTGCATTAAAACAATCCAATACATGACAAATAATGAAAATCACTATCTCAAAACTACAAGACTATGAATCAAAGCTCAATCACTCTATTCTTCTATTCTATATTCTAGAGAGAGGCC
>ML785959.1:322399-375002 GCA_009831015.1 Picea engelmannii
CTGTAGTCATCACAAAACTCATCCAACTTTGAGATATAATGAAAATATGTTAATTTTCTAGTATTTAATCACAAATTCTCTTAAAAATACTTGAAAATAAATAATTTGGAAAATGGAGATATAAACCCATATGTATTATGAAAATGGTGGAGATTAATGGTTTTATGGAAGGATAAGATAATAATGAGGTGATAAATGGTGTATGATCAAGGAATAAAAGGTGTATTTATGCGGTCCAACATTCCCCCCAACTGAACTTGTTGCATGTCCCTATGCAACTGTGCATGAATTTTTCTTTAAAACTTCTGGCATCTTAGCTGTAGCTTACATGATGATGATGATGTATAACAATAAATCATTTCATGCTGAATGATACATGAGTGGCAACAAATTTTATTATGGTTGGTTCTTGTGTGACAACCATCAATATGACAAATGTTGGTTCTTGTGTTAACAACACTTATTCATTTTTACTTATTTTCTTGCTGCAATTCATAATATTAGAAACATGCATGTACTGGAAATGATAAGTCATCAATGTACTTAGAAAGCCCTTTTTTCTTCATATTTGAATCATGCCAATATATATCAATTCTTTTAGAATCAAATGCAACATAGTTTAGTTTTGGAAAGACACGTTGGTTGATGGTAAAATGAGATGATGAATATGTAAATGGAATAATGACACGGATATCCTCCTCCCCAACTGAAGATATGGTATGTGTAGGAAAATGAGAATACTAAGGTAAGGAAATTTTCCAAATTCATCTATTTTTAGCACTTAAGGAATTGCATGATTAAAGATTAGAAAAGAACATACCTCCACTTACCCAAAAAGTTGGTGAACTATGCAATAAGAATATGGCCGATGCGGCTGCTGGAGCATGGAAGATGTCACTGCTGTATGATCATGTGAAAGGTGAATGCTACTGTAGCTGCGACTGCTAGAACTGCTGGATCAGAGAATATGAAGTGGAAGAATCTGAACCGCTATTGGTGAATCATGGAAAAGAGGAACTATGGAAGTGGAACTATGGTACTCTCATATGGATAGAAAAATACTGTTGCAACTGCTGATGGAGTCATGGAAAAGTGTATAGTCATCACCTGCTGCAAAACCTGATGGTACAATTCTAATCATGCGAATGGATGTGTCGATGTCGAGCATGAAGAGAAGTCATTAGATTACTGACCATTGATGAATGTCATTAACCAATTCGAGGAAAACTCACCATTGATGTCAATGAGTGCCAAGGTACCCGAGTACATCTTGCGAAGTGCGAATAGATGTGCTGATGTCGAGCCACTTGCAAGATCTGACGATTAAGGGACAATGATGTATTCCCATGATTGTCAGTGAGAGAACTTGCCATTAAGGCATGCAAGCCTCTAGGTACTCAAAAGGAACTCTAGTCTATATCCCAGAAAAGGTGCTGAGGTCGATGTGACAAGACTTGTTGAAAGGTGGGCCTTAAGGAATCCCACATCAATCATCACGAGTTTGTAAAAATGATTGGTAGGACTATAGATGAAAAGGCCTTGGTATCAACAATGTGTAGGAAAAAGAAAGCAGGGTAGTAGTCGTCAAAAAGGAAAATGAATGGTTTTATTTGCAAGGAAAAATGAATGGAAAATAGGAAATATATGTATGCGACTCATAAAGATAGGCATGTGTGAATCCAGGACCGATAAGGCAATGAAATAGTGGACTCCAGCATGGATGACGAATAAACTTGGTAGGAGAAATGAGGGTATTCATGATGCAAATGGGTTTATGAACAGTTTCTTGCCCTAAAAATCCTACCTTAACCATATCAAACCCATTGTCATAGACAAAAGGCTGGATATCCTCATCAGCCATTGAAAAACACGATTGACACAACTGGGCCCACAACTACAATTTGGATCACATTAGAAGACATTCTTAGCTTCCACCAACCTGCTACCATCTCTTCAAACATACGAAAAGTCCATCCCATGTAATCTCGCATAGGAGCGTGTCCTTGGATTGACACATTCACCCTTGCAGTTACAACCTTCAGCAGGTGGAGGAATCTCAACACCCTTATCAACTGCGAAAGTATTTAAATATGTGTAACCTATTGGTGGAATAGCTAGTTTATCAATGGCATTAGTAGCAGGAATAGGTAATTTCTTCAGGGAACCAGGAAAAACAATTAATGCTTTGTGAAAATCCAATATTTATGCAGCAGATCAATCACCATAGTTTGGGGAGTAATCGACATTGATGATGCGCTAATTGAGACGTTATTGCAGGAATGAGTGACAGATTATCTAAATATAAACTTCTCATTCAGGTCCGGGATGATAATGTAGCCATTTCTTGGAGTCAAATTGGTAGCTGATGTCATTTATGTGATCCACCCCTCTCCACCAATTGAAAAATGGTGCGACCTCCTTAGAACTGAGTTCACGTGACCATGGAACTCTTTTGATTTCTTTTTCTCTAGCTCCGGAACATCTGTACTGCCCATAATGCATAGTGTTTTCTCTGATGGGATCATTCCAGTTATCCCATCCTCTAGGGAAGATAATGTCAGCCATGTAAGTGTAAGCATACACTACTGTGGAATAAGGCCCCCATACCCTGCCCAGATACATTAATCCATTGCCTGTCAACTTGCAGTTAATAAATATGAAGCCCAAGTCTTCCGACGAGGAAGCTCTTTTCTGAGATGTAAATGCACCATTTTTTAAAGGGATGGCAATCCAATAAATTACAACTTCACCCCAAAAGAAATCCCCACAAGCTCGTGGAGACTTTCCTCAGTCTTTACAAGTGATAGGGGTTGGCTACATGGATACATCTCCGCTTCGATAATGACGAGCAGGTCAGGGAGAAAAATGCATGAAAAATATCATTCAAGCAGCCAGTCATCAAAATCTAGTAGCCACAACAGAATGGTCTCCTTTAACATCATGACCCGTTGCAGTTTTTTCTGACGAAAATATGTAAATTTGTAACTAATTAGAGGACTTAAGATGGGAAGGCATATAAAAACCTCCTCTACCAAATCCTGCAATTCCAGGAGGTTTCTCGGGCAATTAAATCAACAAACATCTGACTTCGAAGTTCTTTACTTCTCACGTTCCTTCGTTTTCTAATGGAAAAGTCAAGGTCTCAGACAATGGTTGTCCGATCGTGGCTACCGTGCCATACTTAATCACGTAGTTTGGACAAGTCCACGAGCAGTTATGGATGCTTCTGAAACACCTCTCACTCTAATTCTCATTCCCACACAGGTCTTTGAACTTTTCATATGCATGCTTTACAACCACCGAAGACGATGATTTTCTTGGAAGAAAAACTGTGCAGTTGTCTATAAGTATAATTTCTAGTGCACGGTACCCACACCACACTACTTCCATGTCCATAACGAGAAATAAATCCTGTGGAGGAGTGCCCATCAAGAATCTCTAGGAAAGTCTAGGCCCCAGAAATATTTTTTTTAATGCCCCAAATTTGATACAAAGGGCATGCACCTTGTGCCTCCCAACATGAGAAGGATAAATTCCTATGCAAGCGCATCTTCTTCAAAGAATAAAAAATCCCAAAGAATATGCAACAACACGATCATTTCATCCTCTAGACGCGGGATATATATATCTTTTTTTGTTTGAGAGATTGTAACAATCCAAAATTTGGCCGAGGAAATTCCAACTATTCCCGTGAAATCATTATGACAACAAATTTGTTTGGTTACGTTCCTCTCACCCTTCAAAAATATGTAGTGGTAGATGAAAAATGGTGTGGTGTGGTAGGAGAGTGATTTTATCCATTTAAGAGATCATAACTTCCCCTTGCCAGTGCGTGCAATAATCATGAGATCGGAGAGGATCCCAGAAATTTTGGAATTTACCTGCCTATCTATTTCCGCTGCGTTAGTTAGCAGTAGTCACATGTTTAGAGACTTGCAATATGTAGCAGAGACATCAGGTGAGAAATATAGCATGTAGGAGAGTGATTTTATCCATTTAAGAGATCATAACTTCCCCTTGCCAGTGCGTGCGATAATCATGAGATCGGAGAGGATCCCAAAAATTTTGGAATTTACCTGCCTATCTATTTCCGTTGCGTTAGTTAGCAGTAGTCACATGTTTAGAGACTTGCAATCTGTAGCAGAGACATCAGGTGGGAAAGCTAGCATGGTGCACCCTGGCAGAGTTGTTAAGCGATTGAAAGAGTTTTCAAAGAATCTAGTCACTTTGGTCCTTGGCCTTCGACAGATCTGTACATCCAGCGTTGGTAGCACATGTTTCCTTTATGTTTTCTGATGATAGAATTCAACTAACGGGCGTAACCTAGCCACTGGGAAATGCATGGAAGGTATGGGCTAGTTGTTTGGTGGTCCACCGAGTGAATGAATGGGATGGGTTAGTTCCAGGCTACAAGTGGAGGGAAAATGAGTGAAATGGTCACCTTCCCTACCGTGCTTTCCTTTCTCTGGTGGACAAAAATGTGTTATGCTTCAATGTGATTGCCTGTAACCGAGCTTAAATATCTGCTGGCGAATGTGATGTGGACATTTATTTTGTTTCATTTTATTCTGTGGTTTCTATGCATTTAAAACTAAGGATGGTTATGTTTATTTCATTGTTTTTAGTTTTATGTTATTATTTGTGTTTTATTTTTTATTTTTTGTATTTATATATATGTTTGTATTTTTATTTCTATAAATTTAAAATTAAAAGAGTCCTAAACATTTTGGTGTTTTATCATTTTTTTTTTAATTAATTGCTTTATTCTTAAATTTAAAAGAAGACAAATTCAAATAAAATTAAAGAGAATAGGTTTATTAGCAAATGGAGACAAAATGAATTGCAAATTGAAGATGAAAAATTGATTAAGTATGTTTGCAAATCATTGATTTATTCATTCCTGAAAAATTTCAAGATATACACACTTTCTGATCCTCGCGATCGTACTAAGCGCGGAGGAGAGCATACTTATTGAAAGCAAAAAAACTAAAACTGATATGTTTTATTCCTTTGAACCTACCTACTCTACTTATAATTGGAAGTTATAAATTGATTAAGTGTAGTCAAAGATCCAATGTAACCATGAGCGCAACAGTAATAAAAATATGTTTAGTGCGAATTTCACAAACGATAATAAAAAATAGACGTAAACGTGCGAAATTGACGGTTGAAATTGTAAATTAACAAAAGAAAAAGAAAAATTGAATGGATCTAACCTGGTACCTGCTTGAAACCATCATTCAATACTGCTTTCATAGGCATAGTTTTCACTCCTCAGATCGTGTCGCAACTCCTCATTATCCTCCTCGATCTCCTGCTCGCATAATTGTTTGTCATCAGATGTGCAAAGTTATTTGTATGTTGTTTCGTCGTTTGCCTCCGGGGGAGTAATTAAGTTTTCGACTGCTGTCAATATCTCCTCTTCCAAAGAAGAAGGGATCCCGACTTTTACTAGGATCTGAGTGAGATGATCTAGACTTATGCTCATTGAAAAATCATTTTAATGAAAATCAAACCAAATACTAGAAAAAAAAACGAAAATGAAAAACTAGTACAAAACAAGTGCAAAACAAGTGCGAAATGAGTACAAAACCAAAGATGAACAAAATAAAAAAGAAAACTAGGATGAAAGCAAAAACTAATTCACAATCCAAACTAAGAAATTAAAACTATTTGTAAAATTAAAACACGCCAAACTTGAACTCCTTGCGTTACTGAGACCCTGCTGTCACTAGGTTATCTGTTCGCACAATTAGCTCATCAAGAATAAAAACTAAATTTGTATAAATAAAAACACACTTTTGCATAAAATAAAATCAATTACACACAACTGAAAAATAAAATCTAAATCTAACCCTTTTAACACCTCCCCGACATCGACGCCAAAATGTTGAGCGAATTATATGATAGTAATTGCGACATAAATTATCAGTCCGGAGTTGTAATCTTATGAGATGTACGCAAAGTATATGCAGGGTAAGAGGATTTTTAATCTATGCTAATGATTGAAAAGAAACATGTTAAACTACTTTCGTTGAATCTAAATCTAAGAAAGAACAAAATATGCAACTAATCTATGAAAGGAAACTATCATAATGATACATAAACTTAAGACTAAAACTGAATCTATGAAATCAAATGAGACATAATCTAACTATGAAAGCAAAGACTTAATCTAACTACGAAAGCATGAAATCTAGAATTAATCTATGAAAACATAAAAGTGTGTAAATTGAATCTAATGAAAGCATTTTAAAAACATCTACAACAACACACGACAAAAAGGTAAATGACAAACCACTATGAGAAAGTAAAATCTTGCATTAAAACAATCCAATACATGACAAATAATGAAAATCACTATCTCAAAACTACAAGACTATGAATCAAATCTCAATCACTCTATTCTTCTATTCTCTATTCTAGAGAGAGGCCTCCTCCTCAAATGAGGAGAGAACCCACTTATTTATACATGAATAAAGATAACAAACTCATAATTACAGATCAACTTTTCTCTCAACCTATCTCTTCAAATCCTCCACAAATATCTTAGATAAGATATTCTATCCATGTTATTCTCCTTGAAGTGAGCTTGAATGATTATCTCCCAAAAAAAAGCTTGAAGATGAAATTCGAATTTGAGGCTAGGTGGTGATTTTTGACTTTGTGAAAATCTTCAAATATGCCTGTAGTCATCACAAAACTCATCCAACTTTGATATATAATGAAAATATGTTATTTTTCTAGTATTTAATCACAAATTCTCTTAAAAATACTTGAAAATAAATAATTTGGAAAATGGAGATATAAACCCATATGTATTATGAAAATGGTGGAGATTAATGGTTTTATGGAAGGATAAGATAAGAATGAGGTGATAAATGGTGTATGATCAAGGAATAAAAGGTGTATTTATGTAGTCCAACAAACCCTAACTCTCCTATGTGATCCTGAAACTCCCACACTTATCACTCTTCGCTACCTCATATTTCTTCATCACAAACTTTCCAAAAAATCACTTACTCACATAGAATATATCCAATAGAATGAATGAGTGAAGGTGCTTGTGAGAGACTTCTTGAGGTGTATATATACTTTTTCTAAGTAACCTCTCTGCTTAAATTTAGGGATTCTAGTGGTTTCTTGTTACAACCAATTTACCCTTTCATTAATGACTTGTAACCATCTAGGAGCTTCTTGATCATTCTTCGGGGATTCCAACTTCATGAGGGAATATATCCCTAACCATGAGGAACCACATGGTGTACCACCTATCAATAGAAATGTCATGGAGAGTACTATACATAGATAAATGTATTACCTACATTTACATTGTCCTTCATGTCCTTATTCCTTGATCAACTTCGGGTTCCATAACCACACCTTTGGGGCTTCTTGTGGATTTCTTCAAATGCACCCATCACATCTATTGACATCAATGAAAAATAAATCACCAAAATTATTGACCACATCTCTAGGGATTCCTAACTTCTCCAGGGTTTGACATCAATGATAACAAATTGTCCAAAAATGTCTTTCATAGTGAATTCCATGGATTTACTCTGATAGTGGAGTCTCGAAGGAAGATATGAATTGTCGATCGGTCAATATCGAAGAAGTTACAAGAATTGTATATAGTCGTTGATCCATCAAGACATATGAGCTCCGAGGGGAGATCCTAACCGTCCATTGCTAGACGCTTTGTGGAATGGAACAATTATTTTCACTTCGAGGGAGGATCTCCGATATGTAATCTTGATCGTAGATCTGTTGGGGAAAGAGAATATCTGAGAGGAGATATTGACCGTCCATTGTGATTATCTCTCGGAATGCGTCATGGTGATTCACTCTGAGATGGACTCTATACCGCCAATTTGTCAAGGCCTGGAGATATTGACCATAGATATTTAGTTGAAGGCCCAAGGGGTTTGGTGTGGATGGTGCTGTGTTATAATGTAGGTGGTGCCACATGTTGAGCACAGAAGGTGCCATGTGGCATAGTGTTTTTTTACCCATGAGTGAACTTCTATGAGTAATATAGGTTCCACATGGAAGACGACGATAGTACCATGTTTCATGTAGAGATGGTGTTATGTGTCAAAAGGATATGGCACACAGAGGAGAAAATCCCCTAGGGAATATCTTGACCCTTGATTGGGAGGGAGGCTGTGATGAATAACAATTGTTGATCGGTCGTGTGACCCACTTCATGAATACAAAGGGTTACAGAAAGGTCATAACCCTCATGTGACTGAGAATCTCTGACCAAGTCCCAACCATCTATCAATAGGCCTCAAAATTTCCTTCTTAGTTGGAGGAGCGAGAAATCAGAGGAGGGTGTAAAAGTATGTAAGGTAAGTGGTCATGGGAACACCCTGATAGGAGGGTCCCGATAGAAATGGAAGTAGTAAAGGGAGAGGTCCGATGAGTGATTAACAAGGCATGACATTGCTAATTCCATGTATGCACCACAGAGCCTAGTGCAAGCACCAAGAGAGCCACATCAACATCTCGTGGGAGGATGAATGTGCTAGGTTTCCACATGGATGACACGTGGTATGAATGTGGCCAAAAAATTTGAGGGGCCATAAATTTGGACGCAAAAATCAGATTTGAGAAAAATCATAGTTGTTGGAAAGATCTTGATGAGCAGAAGATGACGATGCCATTGAAAATGAAGTTTGGATTCCTTTAAGGGAAACACAATTTTGATACCCCATTCCATTAAATGCTACTTACGGGTTAGGTGTTTTATAGAGTGGTATCAGAACCAGGTCATAACACTAGGCCTAGATGGGCCATAGATCAATCATGGGACTGAAATATTAAGGCTAGGATAGGTTTGTTGGACACCATTTCTTTGCATTAAAATATTGTTCATTATCTACCCAAGTTCACGAAAAGAGGGACTACAGATTTAAAATATTGTTATAGGATTTCGTGCGACAGAAGAACTGTTGTCTCTTGAAAAATTGATATTTTCTTCTATTAGAGTGAGAATATGCTGACAAACATTCACACTTGAATCTGATGTAAAATGGTAGAATCATGTTAAGTCCTGGTTATGTTCAAAATAATGAATAAACTAGTGACTGTAATACTACCTGTAAGCATTGGTGACTATTGCTTATATAAGAGATAAGACCCTTATGGAGAGATTCCTTGTGGTTAAAGGAATTTGGTATGGTATGATATAATCCTTATAAGTTGTAATTACTGCTTTAATAAACGACAAAAAACCGTATACATAACTTCTCATGATCAAAGGACTGATGAATTTGTGTAAGGTCAGTTTAATTGATCTATAATGGTGGAAACCTGCAATAGGGATAATCTATTTAAGCAAGATAAAGAGGAGTCCTTTAGGACTGTTTATAATCCTCGTAAGGAGGAAAAGTGAGATGGGAATATAAGGCAATTTACGATCTTTTAGCTGTATAAATATATATACATTCCTATTGATTGAGTATTGGATGATGCATTGTTGTAGGTGAATCCCCTTGCGGACAAGTGGATTCCCTCTTGGTCTCTAGAATCCTAAGGCCAAGATAGAAAGTGCTTAACATGGACATTGAATTCCTTTTGGATCTAATCAAGCTAACGAATGAAAGAGAAGAAGAAAGATATGTACCTTATGAACGCCGTTTTTCCTTGCAAAGTCCAGGTTGAGCTTTGATCTTGAGCTCCCTGATAGATCCCGTAAGATAAACAAAGATACAATGGAATTCATACTCTATTGATATTATCTCAATAATATATCCATCTACTGCAGACAAACTTGTATGGAACAAGTACAAGTTTGAAAGAAACAGGCCAAGCATTGATTATATTAATGAGAACAAGTAAAAGTACTTACAATCCTTTGAATGAAGGTGTAGCAGCCTTTTCCAGTTCTCCTTGTCCAACCCCTTTGTTCAATCAATCTCCACTGATTGCTTTGATGAAATCTCACTCATGAGATCATAGGTTAGATGTAATTCTCAATTGTCATTCTCCGTCAATACCACTTATAGGATCATAAGTTTGGTATCAATATCTAGTCTCTATTCTACCTTTCACCATGAGAATGCCTCCTTATATAACCTTGGAGGGGTCCAACCACTTGATATATATTTTGGATAAGTTGAGGATTCCTCTCCTTTAGTTGAGTATCTCCCCTAAGATCATGCCTTGACCATCTATTCGAATCCAACTACCTTCAGAAATTGAGGGATTCTTCCCTAATTTGCCTCAACAAACCTTTAATTTTCTCAAAAGAGGGTAGCGCTCCCCCAAATGGGTGCACAAAGCACTCAAAAACTTCTTAAAGAGGCTTAGGGTGTGCCAATGCTCCCTAATAGTGGGTAGGGGAGAAATCCTCTCCAAAAATCATTTTTTTAGTGATTTTCTCAATGTCAAAAGGCTTGTACTTCTTGTCAAGTGATTTCTCTTCTTCCAAACTATCTTTTGAGGTGTCTTAAGTGTCTTCGTGATGTCATTAGGGGAACGACATAGGAAATATGGAAGAATACTATTTGTGACACTTGCAACACTTATAGTCAAGACACGACACTTGCGAACAAGATGTGGCACTTACAACACTCGTAATGACGACACTTGTGACACTGTCGAAGTGAGTAATTTTGAGGTGTAACAGTTTGCCCCCCAAAGTATGAAGTTAGAAGATGATGATGACTGAATTAATTTGTAGACTTTTTTGAGCAGGGGTATGGACGCAGAGAGACCGAAAAAAGCTGCACACAACCATCAAACAAATATTATGACATATTTCAAAACCCAAGGCAGACATACCTATGCTTGAGTGATAAATACTTTTTAGGTATGGCCGCCATAAAATACACTACGGATCCATAATTATATTGACAAAATGGTATAGCCACTGTAGATACAATGTGGATCTATACTCCTATGACTTGAACTGATCGTAGCTATGAAGAATACAAAGTGGATCTACGAAATGACAAGACATAGCCACGACCAATACAAAGTGGATCTATGTAACAATATATGTGTCATAGTTCAAGAGAACTCCTTCGTAACTTGGGCAAAGTACATATAAGAGTGATGAATTAACCTAGGGTATTCTTACTGATCCCAATGCAGTATGAATCTAACCATGTGAATAGATGTATTGATGTCGAACATGGCAGAAACCACTTGATTACCGGTCAATGATGTAAACCGTTAACAAGCGCGAGGGAGATCACCATTGATGTTAATGATTCCCAAGGTAATCTAGTACATTCCGACAAATGTGAATAGATGAGCTGAATTCGAACATCCGTAGAATCATCCAATCATAAGTCAATGATGTAAACCCACTGTCGGACATGAGGAGGCCTTCCATTGAGGCATGCAGGTCCCAAGGTACTAACTGGTTTCTGAGTCTAGCTCCTGGATAATGTGTTGAAGTTGTCAGGAATAGACTCGTCAAAGGAGGGCCTTGATGTATCCCCCATCAACGACACAAAACTCACACAAAGATGTAGTTGGTAGATCAAATGAACACAGACTGACACGGGTATTGAAACAATATATTTGTGATGGTTGACTATCGAGGCAGATACTTCCCTTGAACACTGAGGCACGACAGTAGACACATGACATGGACCAAAACTTGATAATGCAGTGGATGCTGTGAATTTCATAAGGTGACCCAAAGGAGTAAAAGAAACTTAGAGGATTGGCTCAGTGCAGAGGTTCAAGGGATTAAAATGCGTGCAAAGAAAAAGTGCCGTGTTCAAGGGCGATCGTAAGAGTTACTGGTATTGTTCTCAAAAAACTGTTTGGCTTGCTTCTTTCAATTTTTCCCCCATCCAGATAGATGAGTACCTCTTTTTAATTTAACGAGCTCGAGGAGGGTAACACATGCTCGATATAACTCACCTTTGGTAAGTCCCTCTTCCTTTGTTTAACAAACTGGAAGAAGTAAGGGTTCGATCCCATATGGGCCCTTCAATGTATGATCATTTAACGAGTCCATAGAAGGTAAAATCAGTGGTTTTTCATATTTAGAGAGTTTGAAAACAACTTAAAGACGACTCCAATGTTGTTCTTTTTCGTAATATTAGTCTTACGAGGCTGAAAAAGAGATAAATTATCACTCGAAAGACGCCCTTTCAAACCTTTTAATGAGTGGGAAAGGAAGCAAGATCACTCAACAATCTTTTCATGTTTAGAGAGTATGAAAAGAGCTCAAAGATGACTCCAAGGGGTTCCTTTTTCATATAGCCATGCGAGTCCGAAAAAGTGATAAAAGTCTACTCGGTTACATTCTCATGTTTTTTCAAGCACGAGAAAGAAAAAAGACTAAGCTCGGTATGCCCCCAGCTTGAAAGCTAGTGGCTTAGCTCCATAATGATCATCAAAGACTGGAGACATGCCCTCCAAGCTTCAATTCATTCACCAACTGTGAGGTTGTCACCAATTTCTCTACTAGATGGAGAAAAAGGATAAGAGTGGATGAAAAGAAGGTCCAAGAGAGGTGACTGTTTCATTTTTTAACGAGCTTGACACAGAAAAAGAACTATGCTCAGGGCTTTGGGTTCAATCCCCAGATTGCTGTTTCATTTTTTAACGAGCTTGCGACAGAAAAGAAAAACTATGCTTGTGTACTCTTTTTGATCACGGCTTCCAAGAGAAAAACTCTCTGGAAGGACACAATGTCAAGGGACAAAACTCGGTCATGGATTCCAAGAGATCTTCATTGGATGGAATAAAATCACTCTGGAAGGAACACATGTTGAGGGACGCGACAGGGGTAAGGAGATTAGGCTCCAATAGCCCTACTGAAGAAATTATCATGTCAACTATTGGATCCAAATCATCAGAAGTCGAAGGCATGGGAGACGATGGAAAATCGACATCAGGAGGGGAGATAGACTGTATATCTTTCCGAATTTATTCACGAGGGGGAAGAAAAGAGGATCGATGATGGTTATCATCCCGAGGTATCTCATCAATGCTCAACATTTCCATAATAGATTCATCAGAGGGAAAAATTGGGGAAATGTAATCGATCACAGACGACAAGGAACTTAACCGTGATGGCATCGAATAACGGTTGGGTGCTAATAGATGTTGGTCATCCGATGAGGGAGAAGCGGATTGGATATAAACGTATGATGTTATGGATGAAATAAGTTTCACGGTGTCACCTAGTGCATCGAATTCCAACGGACTAGGTACAATCCAAGGGTCAGATGATTCCAAAGATTGATAATCTACGGTCGAAATCAAATCGACAGTGGCAATATTATGTGTAGTTGGTGGAAGTGGTGTAGGGAAGGTACCCATAAGGCTAGAATATTTCAGTAATCCAACACCAACACTTTCATACGTGATCTTGTGGTCTCCCAAGAAAGGAATGTTGTTGGTAGCAGGAGTGCAAGCATCGATCGTACATAAATCTAACTGATCAACAGTAACAATTTTTCCCTGATGAGGAAATTGTACACATCAAAATACCAATGAGGCAACGACAGTCATAGCATAAAACCAACTTCTTCCAAGTAACAAGTTGTAATCGAGGGGAGCATCGACCACCTTGACATCAATAGTGACAGTTTTGCCACCCAATTGGATGGGCAGGCACTGTAAAATCCCATGGGGATGGATACCTCGCCCATCGAAGGCGCGTAACATCGTTGGGGATTTGTTAAGTGTAGGTGATTTTAAACCTTTCCCACATGCTAAAGACATGACACAAGTTGAGGCTACCACATCCAGAATAGTTCGGTGGATTTGTTGATTGTGAACAACAAAATCAACTTGGAAAGCAAGTTGGTGGGAGAGTTGAGACGCATAATTGTCCAGGTTAAACATGATATGGTTGGACGACTCAGGATCAAATGCCAATAGCGGCCAAGAGCATCCTACGTTGACTGGGGCAGTGCTGTATAACTTCTAACGCAGACATAACACATGGTGCTTGAGACAAATCTTCAACAATGTTGTAGTTCTGGGCGGCATGTGAACTAGGATTAAAGGTAGATTTATGGATAGTGCTCTTAGGAGGGCATAATATAGAGTCAAATGTAGGTTTCTCAATCTAAAGTTGTCCAGATGGGGACTAACCAATGGAGGACTAATGGAGGACGATGATGGATCCGGTAAAGTACTAGTACCATTAGTGAATTTTCCTTTGTCAGGGTTACCTAGTGTGTCATATGTCTTAGAGCGAGTGGTCAAATTAATCCCATTAAACATATAAATGTGTGCACTCGTCGAGGCCTCATCATGAGGATAGCTAGAATTTCCCCCAGGAGAGGGGGTTTGAGCAACCATGGATTGTTGCTGTGGAAAAGGATGAGTAAGCACAATGGGTTGTGAATTTCCCTAGAATATTTTGGCCACTTCATTGCGACGTGGACAGTCTCAAGTGTAGTGATCATCACCACCAATGATACACGTGAATTTCAATTTCTGTTGTGGTTTCTTTTCGGTAGCAGGTGTTTGAGATTAATTTTTTGGTTGTTAATTGTTATTAGTATTTTTTGATTTATTCTTTGTCTTCTTCTTACCTACAGATTGTTTTGAAGGGGTAGATTGAACTGCATTCACCTCAGAGATTTGAGTTTGGGGGGAGGTAGAGGAGACTTTGGCCGACTGGGAAGTAGATTGAGTTTTGATGGAACCGATAACACCGTCTGCATGAGATGAGAATGATGGCTTGGATGGATTGGTATTAGCTCGAGTAACATTTGGAAGCAAATCATACAAAGTACCAGATTGTGAATAAACCAAATCTAAGTACTGAGCCCAAACAATGTTCTATTCCTCGATGATTGCCCCACCCATAGCGACATCGCGAGCAATCGGGGGTAAAAGTGATTTAGTAAACCATTCCACCAATAATATGTCAGGAATTATTAGCTTGATCATCCTTCATTGTTGTCTCCACTCATGAATATGGTCAGAGATATGCACAGAGTCAGTTTGAAGAAGGGAGGTCAAGAGTTCAGTACTCGTCTCGTAGAGAATAGGTAGTTGAAAGTGCATGAGGAAATACATGGAAAGGGAGTTGAAATCATGAAAAGAAGCATGTGGTAGTTCAATATACCACTTTTCTGTTGAGCCCGCAAGTGTTCGCTGGAAATGATGCAAACGTATAGAATCATCCATGAGGGAGTTTGATGAACACCACAAATGGAAATTCATCACATAGTTATTTGGATCTTCTCCAGATTTTCCGTCAAATTTTAGAATATCAGAAGGAATTTTAGCTGGAATGACTGGCCAAACCGGTGAATGAAAAATAGGATCATTAGTTAACCGAGACAAGTCTGGGAGATCTAGAGTCGCAAGGAAAGGTAGCTATCAGATAATTTTCATATGATATTGGTGTGGCATAGGAACACTAGTAGGACCATAAACTGGGTTAGGTGGATAGTTGTAACCATTATGTCCTCCCACATATGGTTGTTGCTGGCCAGGGTAAGCAAGATTTGATGATGGCTGAGAAACATTTTCATAACCCAGTGGGTTTTGAGCATTATAAGATGGGTGATTTGATTGCCCATAAGGAGGATAAACATTTTTCCCTTGAGGATGGTAAGGAGTAGATCCCGAAGGTGGATACACATTAGACCCATGAGGAGGATAAGTTTGTTGTCCCTAAGGACTCCACGTGGTATTTGGGATGCCACCCGGATAATGTTGTCCATAAGATGTTCCAGAAGGAACAAGGATTGATACTCCTCCTGGTGGGTTATGATATGAGTTCCCTCCAATGTGGGGTTGGGTAAAAGTGCCTCTTGAATATACTCCTCAGGATTGTGAAGGGTTTCCAACAAACGAAGGTTTCCCCCCTGCTAACGGTGGATTAACGACTGGGGTATGAATGGAAAAAGGAGGTTTCCCATCGGGAGGAACATGAAAAGGGGGCTGTTCCCCAAGAGGGGTAGGCCCGCCATAGAATGGTGGTCCTCCAGGAAGGATAAGTCTGCTAGATGGTGGTTTCCCTCCAGTCGGTTGTATTTGGTTGGTAAGGGTCTGCATTCTCAGGTGAAAAGATGTCCCAGCAGGATCATGCAGAACATGTGAAGCTGTAGAGTGAAATCTTGTAAAAGCGGGGGTAGGGATCGAAGTGCCTTGGGAATGAGTAGAGGTGACGAGTACAACATTAGAATGGAATTTTGATGACATAACAGTAGGGTTAATGACCTAATCAGTGGGGTGATTCATAGTTTGAACGGATGGTCTTGTTTCACCAGGACGGTCACGAGGATGAAAGGGTTGTCGAAAGGATTCAAAATTCTCATAGAGATCGCGTCCTGATGAAGTCCTCCATACAGAACGAGTAGGTGTGGGATTTGTATCTACTGCAGTGCTAGGATGAACAAGAGTCCTATACTCATCACCAAAGGTTGGTTTTGTGGATCCCATATATGTTTCGGTAAAAGCTCTCTCCGGTAACCGTGGGAACTCTTCGTCTATGACGTTGCCAAAGGATTCTAAACGAAGAAAAAGTGGTTCAAGAGGGGTTACCGACATAGATCTAGTGTGAGGATTGGGATTCTCAACTGTAACGAAAGTGCCTTCTGAGTTATCTAATGGAGGAGAAACAACACTTCCATCGTCAGATTGATTTTCTACCTCTCCACGGTAGTTGTCTTATGGAGGGTTAGGAGGTAAGGGTTGGTAGCCTTCTGGAGGTATCCATTGCATATTATGTGATCGATGAATACCTTTATCATCTACAGGCGCAATTTTGGAGAATAACAGTACATGCTGAAAATCTAGGGCCAATTAATAAAAAGAAACAACATACGCTAATAAAATCTAGGAATCAAAACCAAGCAAACAAAACTTCTCTCGATGATCGTACTGGTTGGTGATGAAATCCAATGTCGTGTGATCAATTCAAGAAGGGGCTAGGATATGGTGGAACAGTTACAATGGTGACCTGCTTAACGAACTTTCACCTTGGTGCAAGCTTCCACGCAGTAATTGTGGATTTACCCTCCAAGGAGCCCGAGTGAGTTTGACCAATGTCTGTCCCAGGTACAGTGAGACTTCCCTTCACTGTCACCTCATGTAAGTACCTAAGGATTATGGCAACTATAGACACCAACTTGTAGTTAGCTCCTGGGCGGGTACAGTCGACAGTCTGATTCGAACGTATGGGCAGGATAACAAGTCCGAAATCAATTCGAGAGGCTCCCACACATAATCATGGGTATACCCTCAAGTGACCCCCAATATACGATCTGACCACTACAAACAGTTAAACCACGAAGGGATAATCTCTGTAACTCACCTGAATGCGACCTCGTGCGTAATCCCTGTGTGAGAGGGGGATCCCAGAAACCCTATATGACAATTGGATTTGACTCTCCCTATCTTAGGATACTAATGTTTGTTTTGAAAAACTTTGGAGAGTTGTACTCATAGCCTAATCCAAAGTGCTAATCCTAGTCTAATGTTGGTGGAAGATCCTAAAAACAAAAATGTTCTAGATAATTTTTAATTAGCGTTGATTTTATGGCTGTTCTTTACTCAAAGGGTGTATGACAATGAAACTGATGGTATGATGACTCAATTCCCAAAAATTCACAAGAAGATGATAATCAATCTTGTCTTTCGATGAATGGCTATTTAAGGGAAAGAGAGAAAGTTGTTTTCACTATCAAACACTAAGATGCAATGTCCTCATACAAGTGTTTCTCAATGAAATCCAATGCAATGCTAAAAATTTCTGAAATTCCTTCTAACATCCAAACCAATCACTAAAAAATGTCCTTTTTCTTATATGTGAATGATAATCAGATGTAAAACTTCTAAATGCTAATCAGACTTCAAGATTAAACAATCAGAAGCAAATTTCACACAAAACAAAAAAACACTCTCGTCGTGAAATAGACAAGAAGGACAAAGATAACCAAGTTGCGAACAAGAACCGAAAACCTCAAACAAAAGAGAAATGATGGAAATTTGACCTCAAAGATAAAATAAAAAGTTCACATACCTTTGGATTTCCTCACAAAAGTTTTCACTCAATCAGATAAAGGAGAAGAAAACAATAAGTTAACTCTAGGTCAGCAAAGACAAAGAGTTATTTCAAAGTAACGACAAATGTCAATAATCTAAGAAAGAGATGAATAATCCTTATAAATCAAATAATTGGAGGCTAAACAAGGACACACTAAGATAACACAAACCTTGAGCAGATGAATCAACAAAAAGACCGAGGAAAAGACAATTTCTAAGAAGATTTTTGCAGAAAAAGGGGTAGCGCTCCCCCAAAAGGGGACACAAAGCACTCCAACACTCTGTGGAAGACTGTAAGGGAGTGCCAACGCCCTGGTGCTAAGGGTATCAGAGTGTTGGCCTATATAAACTCATAATTTTTCCCATAAATCCAAAAAACTTAGAGAAAATGCAAGAATTCAGAGTGTACGATGGAGCCAAGAGCCAACAATCACATCTAAGGATTAGAGACACATCATGGAGAAGTTAAAATGAGTGGAAAAAGGGATAAAACAAGATTTGTGAAAGGAAACAAAAATGAGAGCTCCTCCCTAGTGGAGTCACCAATTTCTGTTGTAGGTGAATCCCCTTGCGGACAAGTGGATTCCCTCTTGGTCTCTAGACTCCTAAGGCCAAGACAGAAAGTGATTAACATGGAAACTGACTTCCTTTTGGATCTAATGAAGCTAATGAATTGAAGAGAAGGAGAAAGATATGTACCTTATGAACGAAGTTTGTCCATGCAAAGTCCAGGCTGAGCTTCGATCTTGAGCTCCCTGATAGATCCTGTAAGAGAAACAAAGATACAATGGAATTCCTACTCTACCAAGATTATCTCAATCATAGATCCATCTACTACAGAAAAAATCATATGGAACAAGCACAAGTTTGAAAGAAACAGGCCAAGCATTGATATATTAATGAGAACAAGTAAAAGTACTTACAATCCTTTGAATGAAGGTGCAACAACCTCTTCCAATTCTCCTTGTCCAATCCCTTTTCTCAATCAATCTCCACTGATTGCTTTGATGACATCTCACTCATGAGATCATAGTTAAGATGTAATTCTCAATTATCATTCTCTGTCAATAAAACTTATAGGATCATAAGTTTGGTATCAATATCTAGTCTCTATTCTGCCTTTCACCATGAGAAGGCCTCCTTATATAACCTTGGAGGGATCCAACCACTTGAGATATATTTGGGATAAGTTGATGATTCCTATCCTTCAGTTGAGGGTCTCACCTAAGATCATACCTTGACCATCTATTTGAATCCAACTACCTTCAGGAATGGAGGGATTCTTCCCTAATTTGCCTCAAGAAACCCAAAATTTTCTCAAAAGAGGGTAGCACTCCCCCAAAGGGGTGCATAGAGTGCTCAAACACTCCCCAAAGAGGCTCAGGGTGCACCAACGCTCCCTAATAGTGGGTAGGGGAGCGCTCTGTTGACGGGCGAAATTGATCGTCCATCAACTGGAAGAGTGGATCCGGTCCGGAGTTGTCTAAATAACCCAAGCCGTTTGGGATGACCCACCCTGACGGGTTTAGCGGCTCCGTTAGCCGATCTAAGTCCTAGGAAAACAAAATAAAACTACACTAAGGAACTAATCTAAATGAAAACAATAGTTAAAGCAAACTAAATAATAAATCTAAAATACATATATACAATCTACTACCTAAATTATACAACTATAATTCTATAAAATTAAATGTTCAATTACCAACAGAATCAGATCCAATTACAAATATACAATATTTACAGATTACAGATTTAAATGAAAACCTGCAAAAGTCGTTTGTAATCTGTCCTAAGACAATGCAACTATTATTTTTTGATTTTTATAATTTTATTAGAAATAAATTAAATAAAAACTATCTAAGCTAAGAAACTAAAATAATAATTCTAACTATGAATATAAACTATATATCTATCTAACTAAACTATTTAAATAACACTAATAAATTAACTTATCAAATAACAAATTACAAACTGGCCTGAAGTAACGCTTCAGGCTTGTTCTGTATGTAGTAGTTGATTCAACTGTTCGGTGGGAGGAAACCCGCACCGGATTCTCCATGAGCTTCTCATAAACTAGAAGCAGTTGTGCTCTTGAAATGTAAACGATAGGACAAACAAGACATAAAAGATAACAAAAATTTTATGATTCACAAACCATCACAATTAGATAAATCTGTGTGCAACAATTTGTGCAAAATGATTCATTTAACGAAAAAGGTAAACCTGTAATTCATTAAACTGAAACAAAATAATTGCTGTATTTTTAAACAAGAGAGATCAGATATGGACAACATATAAATCAAATTACATCAACATGCAATGAATCATGATAGCTAAAGTAGTCGATAATTGACTGCAAACTAATATAAAGAAAACTTGAAACAAAAGTTTGATATATTGAAAGCGAAAGCTGTTACAAGACATCAACTTTCATCCTAGTCTGTATCATAAATCCATAGTCTGGTTCTCCCACCAGTGATGATGATCGGTCTCTTACAAAAAATAACAAGTATTTAAAGACTTCCCACAGGGTAAAACATCCCTGTGGAAATTATCAAAACAATTTACAAAAAATCTGGGATAATATCCCAAGTCTCTATTTCTGACTCAAGCTAACAACTACATCACAAAAGTATCTCCTAAACTGCCACAACATGCCCAATTGATCATTGTAATTCGTATGCACCTGAAAGAGGACAAGAATAGACAAGTTTAGAGGATATTTTATTGATAAAATTGACAAAAATCCAATTTTTAAGACTAGCTACAGAATCTTGCGATTCTGTAGCTAGTCTAATTTGAAAACAGAGAAGTTTTTAATCAGTCCAAAACTAACAGAAATATATTCAAACTATTCAACCAAATCTTTAATTACTAATTCCAAACAAAGTGAATCATTCATGCAATATCAAACCAAAACTTGTATGTAAATTGAAACAAACGAAATCGTGGTTGAATCAATCCAATAATAACAGGATATGTACGATCTATCACACAACTTTTAATTCCAATTCGGGGCAGACAAAATCGTTTTAAAAATCGAAATGAAATCATTTTCATGGATCAATTTCAATCAACACAAACTGTAACTGGTTAAACAAATCATTTATGCAATAGTTTATGTCACCTCAGCCATTAACAAAATCGCTTTTCAAAATCAATGTTAACAGAGTCGTTTTGCAAATCAATAGATTACATTATATTTATCAAACCACTCTTTAACTTTGATGCATTGCATACACGAAAGACCATGCTAATCAAAGCATACAAAATTGTTTCACAATCAAACCATAAGAAATGAATCGAACCAGTTTGGGGCCGACACAATCGTTATGCTTAACGCAGAATCATATCAATCAAAACACAGCTGTGTCCTATTTTAGCAAAGAAACTCTCTGTACAGATCGAATGCAATCAAAGCGAAAATATTCATTCAAAACAAAACAAAGTCGTTCCTGGTAAATCACAGTCAACAAGATTGTTTTGAATATATTAGAAACAAACAAAACAAATCGAAATCAAAACCAATTGACTATCCTAAATCAGACTAACAGAATTGTTTCAAAAGCAAGCCAAACAGAATAAAAAACAAATCAATTGCTTATACTAAGCCGGGCACAATAGAATCCCATAACCTAAATCATAGCTGTGTCCGAATTTAGCAAACAAATTTCCCACTCATGACTCATAACGAAATTGTCTTGGTAAAATGAAAGCAACATAATCATTTTGAATCAAAACGAACAGAGCTATTGAAAGCAAATCCAATCGGTTATGTTAATCCAAACCAACTCATAAAATGAAATTAATATTGAAATTCATACCTGAACAGTAATAAAAGCCTTCGATCATGATAACTTGGAATTGACGAAGGCCGTTGCTGCTTCGACGTTCCTGAAGACAATTGAACCGGTGGTTTTGTGTTTCTTCTCATTGGTCTGTAGCCTGTCGTTCTCCTTTGCCAGCACTGTCACTTGCTCCTCTAACGATTTGATCTTTGATTGCAACAAGGGAACGTCGGTGTAATAACGCTCTAGCCAATCATTACATTGGATGCATGATGGTTTCTCATGCTTTGGCATCACATGCGAGGGTTTGTTCAGATTACCAGGGGTTTCCTTGTGCAGCTTGATTCCTGGGTAATTTGGGTCGTTTTTGAGGCAAGGGGGTAAGTTAGAGACATAGTAATAGGGTTTATTAGAGAATAGGCCATGAGAATAGGGGTACTCTTCAGCTAGGAAACGCTCTATATCGGAGTCCGAGTCCTCACTCAGCACTATGGGCTTTTGGTCGATGTTCTATTTAGGTTTGTTCCAGGCAAGTCTTGATATCAATCGAGCATTTTTCTTCCCCCTTTTGTCAACAGTAGTATCACTGCTGTCTTTCTTCCTCCCAGGTCTTTTGACGGCCTTAACATCATCCTTATCACATGGGTTAACCAAGGCATCAGGTAGGTCCAAGTCGGGGAAAACTGAGGGTTTGACAGGGGGTAGAAGGATATGAAGTGGCACGACTGGTCCAGCCAAAGTCTCACTGACCACAACCTTGTCGATTTGAGCAGACTCTGGATTAGAAAATCCATTTCTAGATAGAAAGGCTTGCCAATTATCACCACTAAGGTTTAAATGGTGGACGATAGTGAGTCTAATCAAGCCGTGATGAAAAAGGCTACTATCAGCCTTCTCGCGCTTGAATATCTTAGACATCTTGTAAAGACTACACAAGAAGTACTGTGGCATGTTCACAGGATAACCCATGAAATTCATCAATAACCGGAGGTGATACAGAAATACCAAGCCGTACCGACCTTCACAGGTCACAAATTGTTTCAAAATTACCAAAAGATCGTGCCACCTGTGTTTGAGGGTAGAAATAGGCATACCTTTATCACAGGAAACAATCTTTCTTGATACGAATAGTAATGGCCACGACACCTCATCTGCTTTGGAATTTTTAAACCATCGTTGGCCTGTAGCTGCTAGTTCTGTAGCCGAGCTTATGAATTCTTCTTTCAGCTCCAGCTGTATGTCACCGACTTTATCCCTGCAACCGTCAAAGGTGAGGGTGAATTGTTTGGAAACTGAAAGGTTGAAACCCTCGAACCTTTGTATAAACACCAACCAACCACTGTTTTCTAAATCCTTACAGGCATTATCGAATAGCAATAGAGTTTGGCTACCGTTTGGCTCTATGTGCACCACCAGTGCCATAGACAAGAGCACACAGTGAGCATGGTGCACAGGTAAGGGTTTGAACAGAGTATACGCAGGGTTGATAACTCATAGGCTCACCCGAAAACTAGCAGAGGTGACCCGGGATAGCGAGAAAGCATTAATGACAGAATGTGCGAAGGTGGTGGAGCTAGCTCAGCCCATGCAAAACAATCATTTTCCATAGTACAACCGATGGCGCAAATAGCGATTCAAATCACTATTGCATATGTTAAAAACTATGCCATTCAAACAATCAATGAAATCTATGGTAAGTCGACCAAACATTTGTGCGAGCAATAGTTTTAGCACAGTTTTAAAACCAAAATAATAATTTGAAATCAATCACCAAGGGTTCCATCATATCAAATATGTGTTGCATGAAAAGATTAGACCGAGGGTCTAACCACAACGTCAATGAGTTTTCATGAAACCAATGTGCCAATGAATTTGATCAAGATACATCAAACCACTAATAAATCAATGATTGAATCACAATCCTTAGGAAATCATCACAGTCTCATAAAAATTGAAACCATATTAACAACAAAAATGCCAAATGAGTAAAGAATCTTGGGGTCTTGCCAATTGTATAACCAATTAAATTGGAAGCGCAATGAACATATAGACAAGAGTGATCATAAAAATCCAGTGACGTTTTTTAATATGACTTTGAAATCAAAGTTTTCATGCTTGCAGTCATGAAAACAAGAACAAAGGCAGGTGTGCAAATAGCGCAAAAATAATGGTGTTATTTTCTTCCGAGGAGTGCGACGAAAATCAAAGTTTGAAAAACACTGGTGTAGGCATCTTATAAGGACATTATAGAAATGTGAATTGGTTGCCAACAATGGTGACACACTGGTAGAAGTAGTTATCTCTGCTAAAAGAACAAATTCAGATTATGATTATGAGAAAAATTCTAACTCAAAAATAACAACCAGAAAATCATGTAAACATCATCATTAACCAAATATTCCAACAATGTTTAAAGGATGAAAGCTGATAACAATCTTAAGACAAGCGAGCCACAATATTAAAGATAAAATCCCCAATACTATTGACAGAGCCAATGCTTCTAGCAGGCATCCATAGCCTCGACAGGGTTGCCATTTAACCCACTCTGATATCCGTATCCTGCCAAGAAATTCCAGATTAGAATAAAGGACATTTTAAGGTCAAGAGGTTTTATATTTGCAAATTTTCATATACCCGACATTGCTTCGCTGCCAGCAGGCCTGTTCAGTACCCCGACAATGTTGTCTTGGCATCATGCATGCATTTACCCGCTGCCAGCAGACCTGTTCAGCATCCCGGCGGGTTTACAAGCACTTCCCACAACTCTTTTATTTATTTATTTTGTTTTTTAAAGATATATAGTCGAGTGGGGTGACGCTGAAAATTATGATATTTTAACATATTTTTTTCAGACCTTAGCATAATTTTTTAGAACTGTCCTTCATTAAGATCCGAAGATGGTTTATTCACAAAACCAACTTGCTAAGGCAGGGAGACATCTTTCTGAGTCATTCCCTTAAGGAACAGGGACAGCATAAAAATATAATAGATGATCGTGACAGGCTTTACTCATAGATCGAAATCAATTAACTTCTTTCAAACAACATTTTTTGCCAACACATATGTAAATTTCAGAAGTATATAATTGATGTTTATACAATTTTTCAGCAGTAATTTCAGTGAAGGAATTTTCTGTTTTCTTTGTCCGAATAGCTCAGCATGCAGGTATGTGTATTTCCAAAAACAAAAACTGATAAGCGCAAAGGAGAAATCCAAACCAAAACAACAAAGAAAAAGCAAACAAAAGAAAAATATGTACATAGTATACAAAGAGTTGTCATCAAGCAAAATATCTTTTCAGAGCTTGGCCATTCACCGGATAGGTGTCAGGCTTCCCTTCTAGATTCTGCAATCGGAAAGAGCTGGGACCCAACTTCTCAGCAATTAAAAACGGTCCAAGCCATAAGTTCTGAAATTTCATGCGTTCCCCCTTTCCCTCATGAGGTTTGTCCCATTTCAAGACGAGGTCACCTACTTCGAAATTCCTATTAGAGGTAGAGTTAGAATTGAACCAGCTTTTAACTACTAGTTGATGTTGATTTGACTTACGTTTAACTTGGGCTCTTACCTCTTCCAGCTTCATCAAAGCGTTAATTCAATTTTCCAAAGGGGGACAATATTCTTCTTGTATTTTCTGTGATAACTGTAGTGAAGGGAGAAGAATGTGTGGTGGCAGAATTGCTTCTCTGCCATAAACGAGAAAAAAGGGAGAGTTACCTACAACAATTTTTGGTGTTACCCTATCAGCCCAAATTGCGTTTAACAGTGCATTGTGCCAGTTTTTGTGATTTTCAGCTACCATTCTTTTGATGATTTTAATCAAGTTCTTATTTGTTGACTCTGCCAATCCATTGCCCTGGGGGTAATAGCTAGAAAAAAACTTCAATTTAATTCCTTTTTCTAAAGTGAACTCACTCATCTCAAGAGACGAAAAGTAAGAAGCGTTATCAAATACTAAACAGTCAGGGATACCAAAACGAGTGATAATATTCGAATTCAGAAAGGAAATTACCTGGCTGGTATTGACAGTTCTTAATGCGACAGCTTCAGACCACCGGGTAAAGTAATCTATGGCTATTATGATAAAATTATGCTTCTGTGAGGATGGTGGGTTGATTGGACCTATGATATCAAGGCCCCACTGCTGAAAAGGAGAGTCTACTGAAACGGGTTGCAAAGGAAAGGCTGGTTTCTGTAACCGCCCTAATGATTTTTGACAAATAATACACTTACGACACAAGGCATGGGTCTCTCTAAAGAGCGTGGGATAGTAATAACCGGATCTCAAAACCTTATGGGAAATGGTGTCACCACCAAAATTCCCACCAGCTTCTCCTGCATGCAACTCTAGTAAGACTTTTTCTGCTTCGTCTTTCTCAAGACAACGCATCAGTATGCCATCAAAATTTTGACGAAACAGAATACCATTAACCAAATGAAAGGAGGCATAATTTAATCTCAACGCTCTTATTTTAGTGGGATCCAGGTAACAGGGAGCTGACCCATGTTCAAGATATAATTTTATATCGTCGTACCAGGGACTAACAGAGTTTTGCGTACAACAGATTACATTTTGATCATGTTGTCCTAGGTTTGACCTATCGCTTTCTTCTTGTTGTCCTGCGGCTGAGTCAACAACTAACTTGCATAACCCTTGGCCTCTCACTATTTGAGTTGGGGTAATTTCTATGTCATACTCCTGCAAGGAGGTGACACAATTAGCCCTCTTTTCTCCTAGTTCTTTCTGCACTAACAGGTTCCTGACGGCTGGATAAGGGACGATAAATTTCATCCTAGATTTCAAAATATAAGGCCAGAAGTGCTTGACTTATTTGAAAATAGTGTAGGCTTGCTGATCTACCGCTGGGTAATTAAGTTCAACTCCTTTGAAAGCAGAGCTCATAAAGGCAATGGGTACTTTGTTGTTTTCGGCGTTCTTTTGAGTTAGGACGGCAACATAGGAACGATCAGAAGCATAAGTGTAGAGCGTGAAGTCTTGGGAAAAGTCGGGGCTCATGAGAGAAGGAGCGTCAATTATGGCCCTTTTTATTTCATTAAAAGCTTGATTTTCTAAGGTTCCCCAGTGATATTGTGCGTCTTTCTTAATTAAATTATGTAAAGGTCTGACCATTTCGGAGAAACTGCGGACGAATCTCCTCATGAAGTTTATCTGGCCTAAGAAAGACTGCATGGAATTTTTGGAAGTAGGAGGGGGGATTTTCGAGATGACTTGAGTCCTTTCGGGGTCGATAATCATCCCTTTGCTTGACACAATAAATCCTAAGAGTTTACCCTGTTCTACTGCAAAGATGGATTTTTTAGGATTCAAGGAAATGCCGTATTTACGACATCGCTGTAGAATGACTCGTAAATGAGCTAGATGATCGGTTTTGTTTTTAGAAAATACAGTAACATAATCTAAGTAAACTACAACGGTCTGATTGATTAAGTCTCGGAAAGCGATGTCCATCGCTCTTTGGAAAGTGGCACCAACATTAATCAATCCAAAGGGCATTTTTCAATAAGCAAAGGTGCCCCATGGAGTGCGGAAGGTAGTTTTAAGTTGGTCTGGAGGAGACATCAGGACTTGGTTGTACCCCGAGAAACCATCCAATAAAGATAGCCTCTCATAACCAGATACCTGTTGAAGGATCTATTCCATGGGTGGGACATGATAGTTGTCTTTATCAGACGCTATATTAAGGTTTCAGAAATCGACGCATAGTCGGATTTCCCCACTTTTCTTCCGGACATGGACAAGGTTAGAAACCCATTGAGTGTGTCTAACAGGGAAAATGATCTTAGCATTTAGGAGCTTATTTAATTCTTTTTTGACGGTCGGTTCGAGCTTAGGGTGCATTTTCCTTAATTTTTGTTGAAAGGGTGAGGTTTGGGGTTTCATAGGAATGACATGTTGTATGATGTTAGGGTCGAAAGTTTTGAGGTCATCATACGTCCATGCAAAGACATCTTTAAATTATTTGAACAATTTAATAAATGCAGCTTTTTCTTGTTCAGAACATCCTACCCCTAGATTAATTCACTGCGGATTGTCATTAGTTCCTAAGTTTACTTTTTCATACAATAACAAGGAACTATTGGTTTTATAGTTGACCGCGTTTTTGAATTTATCTTGAAGATCGTAAAATTTCTCTAATCTAACTACAGATTTAGGGATCAAATTTACCATGTCCGATGAAGATTCAAGAGTTCTTGGATCTGGTATTACTGTGAAATCGCGCAAATTGTCGTCGTGAGTGCATTCGTCTATCACCGCGCCTTGAAAAGTTTCTTCCATATGAAGGAAGCTGATAATCTACTGATCGTCGTCGAAGACTCTCCAGTTCGTGATGTTGTCGAGAATGGATGGCCTGAGCAACAGTTCGACGGAGAATGCATATGTTGACAAGCCTTCTGCAGGAAAGAGTTTGGAAGCTACGTTAGCTAATATATCAGCTTCAGAGTTATTCAATCTAGGAATGAAATTTATATTGAAAGCAAAAAATTTATTCATTAAATTCCATACCTCGGATTGGTAGCTTTTAAGATGCAGAGACAGACAGTGGATAGAATCTCTTACCTGTCTAACCACAATTTCAAAATCGCCAAAGACAGTCAAGTTTTGAATGTTCATATCTGAAGCTTTTCTGAGACCCTGCAATAAAGCCTCATATTCTGCTGTGTTATTAGTACATTCAAATTCTAACCTACATGCAATCAGGGTTTTATTACCTGCCAGATCGATAATAACGCAACCTGCACCAGCTCCTTCTTTGGACTTTGACCTGTCAAAATAAAGAGACCAAATTTGATTTTTATCGGGTGCATGAGACCATTGTGTAGAAGCTGTTGGCTGCACATATGCTACAATCTCGGACTGTTGTTCTAGATTAGTGATAGTTGAAGTCTCGGCCATGAAATTGTCGAAAAAGGTATCCATCCCTTGTACTTCGGGTGAATCGGCAGAAGGTGTAAATGGTTCGTTGGGGTCATTCAAATCTATGACCATGAACTTAAGGTAGTGTTCACGATTCACCTTGATTTTGTTGGGCTTTTCATTCTCTGGAAGCCACAGGTGAGACCAATCTGTTGCGAAATAGACGTGTAGCTGCTCCGACCAGTCCCTGCTTAAAAACATACCATACACTTCTGGAATATCCACAACGATAATATCAATAACTTGATGAACCTTAGGGTTAGACGATAATCTTATAAGCACATTTCTTAATTCGCCTATGACCTTAACACTAGTTCGATCAAGCTGTATGATTTTTAAAGTGGATAGTTCAACTTCAACGTTAATCTTCTGACACACAGACCATGGCATCACATTGGATGACACTCCTGAGTCTACCATACAATTGTGCACGTTTCTATTAAATATTTCGAAAGTTAACAAAAATGGAGGTACATTTCTGCGAGTACTAAGGGTGGTAGTTTGTGGATTTTTGCTCGCAGTTTCTAAAGCTACTTTATCTACATTATTTACATTATTTACAGGAAGGCTTCCTTTATCATGAGAATCATGATTATTCTGAGTGGAAGTCTTCTGAGGAACTTTGTTCTGAACAACCTTGCTACTTCTTGAATTACCATTTTTTCTATTCTCTACGATGTTCTGTAACATTTTTTGTAGCAGAAATGGAAATTTCAATAACTCATAAACAAAAATGTCAGCCCTTAACTTTTTAAGATCTTCAACTAAATCGTAATCTAAGTTGGGGTTTACATGTCTCTGTTTAGTCTTAGATGGTTTAGATTGCTTTGGGGGTACAGTTGTAGTGTTCTCGGAAGAAGGTTTGCTTGCTGTCTTACTCCTAGTATTGTAAGGATGAACCGTCTCGAAGTTAGATTGAAAGATGCTATCCGAGAAGTGTCCAAAAATGTTTAGAGAAGACTCTTCTTCTTGAAATGTCTCTTGTTCAACAACCTCCTCATGAATATCAGGAGGCACCAAGTTATCCTGGGCTTCTAGAATTGTTTGAAGGGCGTATTGCAGACTTTCTAGATTAATGCCCTCAGTGTTTGGATTGTGTCGGTTGGTGGGAAAAGGCTTCCTAAACGGGATTTTGTAAGGCCCTTTGCTCGAGGAAGATTCTTCGGCCGTCCTTTTCAAATCTATAACTTGATTTGACAGTTTTTGAATGACTTTAGTTAAGTTTTCTAAATCAGAGCTTTCAGGTTGTGTTTTACTTTGAGTAGGTCTAGGGAGGATTTCGATCTTCTTTTTGGAAGATGACCTAGTTTCTGTTTCGTTGCTAGTAGTGTCTTTCAGACTAAATATGTCTTTTTCAATCTGGCTGGCCTCTTCGAAGGCCTCTAACAACGTGGCTTTCTTAGATCGTTTAACCCAAATAACTATACTTTGATGCAAGGCTTTAATATAGTATGCTATTATAAGATTCTCGACAGGCATGGAATCCGTAGGGATTCGGTTCTTAAGTGTTAAGAATCTTTGATTAAAGTCTTTAATTTTATCTTTTGGGTTCATTTTTAAGCTAGAAATCTCCATAACCAGGACTTCCGGTGACTTATCGTCTCCGAACTTTTCCAAAAAGCGTGACTCGAACTTTTCCCAAGAGATGATGGTGTGGGGTTGCTGGGCAAAGTACCATGTAGATGCATTTCCCTCAAAAGTATAGGGGAAAAACCTATAGACTACGTCTTCATGCTCGACATTGAGGAGTCTAATGGCTAACATAAAATTTTTAATGTGATCTTCAACGATCTGTTTAGAGTCAGGGTCAAACTTGGGAAGCCACTTCTCCGGATGTTTGGGTAAGGGATGTTGATCTCCAGGTATAGCTACCGCATCCTGGTCGAGCCAAGGTCTAGCAGGATTGTTCTGGTTGGCCATTGGTGTAGTTGGTGTGGAAGGCTGAGAAGGGGAACTGCCTTCGTCAGAAGAGTCTTCTCCTGAAGAAGAAGGGGATGGTGGAGGTGGTGAGGGTGGTATCCCAGATCCTCCTGTAGCAGGAGTGAGGATTGGATTTGTAGGATTCACAGTGAGGTTAGTGCCTCCGAGTTGTTCTCTGATATCATAGAAATATAAAGGTTGGTCCAAAGGTCGATTTGGTTGCCTCAAACGGGCTAAGGCACTATGAGTTCTTATGAGAGATTGGTGGACAATATCTTGTATGTCACCACCTGTAGGATTTGGGGTTGCTAGCTCAACTGCGATCCGTGGATTGTCGTTTGATGTGGTTGCTGTTTGAGGGGGGATGTTTTCGTTTGAATGACTTCTTGTCACTATAGGTGAGCGATTAGGTGGTGGAGGAGTCTTACGACCGCCTCGTGCCATTAATAAATTTCAGGTCCTCCTTCTAGCGCCATTTGTTGACGGGAGAAATTGACCGTCCATCAACTGGAAGAGTGGATCTGGTCCGGGGTTGTCTAAATAACCCAAGCCATTTGGGATGAACCACCCTGACGGGTTTAGCAGCTCCTTTAGCCGATATAAGTCCTAGGAAAACAAAAGAAAACTACACTAAGGAACTAATCTAAATGAAAACAATAATTAAAGCAAACTAAATAATAAATCTAAAATACATATATACAATCTACTACCTAAATTATACAACTATAATTCTATAAAATTAAATGTTCAATTACCAACAAAATTAGATCCAATTACAAATATACAATATTTACAGATTACAGATTTAAATGAAAACCTGTAAAAGTCGTTTGTAATCTGTTCTAAGACAACGAAACTATTGTTTCTTGATTTTTATAATTTTATGAGAAAGAAATTAAATAAAAACTATCTAAGCTAAGCAACTAAAATAATAATTCTAACTATGAATCTAAACTATATATATATATATATATATATATATATATATATATATATATATATATATATATATATATATATATATATATATATATATATATATATATATCTAACTAAACTACTTAAATAACACTAATAAATTAACTTATCAAATAACAAATTACAAGCTGACCTGAAGTAACGCTTCAGGCTTGTCCTGTATGTAGTAGTTGATTCAGCTATTTGGTGGGAGGAAACCCGCATCAGATTCTCCACGAGATTCTCGTAAACTAGAAGCAATTGTGCTCTTGAAATGTAAACGACAAGAAAAACAAGACATAAAAGATAACAACAATTTTATGATTCACAAATCATCACAATTAGATAAATCTATGTGCAACAATTTGTGCAAAATGATTCATTTAACGAAAAAGGTAAACCTGTAATTCATTAAACTGAAACAGAATAATTGCTGTATTTTTAAACAAGAGAAATCAGATATGGAAAATATATAAATCAAATTACATCAACATGCAATGAATCATTATAGCTAAATTAGTCGATAATTGACTGCAAACTGATATAAAGAAAACTTGAAACAAAAGTTTGATATATTGAAAGCGAAAGATGTTACAAGACATCAACTTTCATCCCAATCTGTATCATAAATCCATAGTCTGGTTCTCCCACTAGTGATGATGATCGGTCTCTTACAAAAAATAACAAGTATTTAAAGACTTCCCACAGGGTAAAACATCCCTGTGGGAATTATCAAAACAATTTACAAAAAATCTGGGGATAATATCCCAAGTCTCTATTTCTGACTCAAGATAACAACTTGACGCAAACGCGCAACGCAGGCACGTCTGCGCCCACAGGACCTTTTTCTCATCGGCCCGAAGAGTTGAAATGCTCTTTGAATCCCTTATCGGGACTTTCCTACACCCACAAAACTCTCTTTATGATCTCCCTTTGTTCTATCAGAAAATCGGGACTCACGTGATCGCGAGTCTCGTGATCACAAATTCTTGTCTCTTTGAATCCCCGAAGCCCAATGGGTAATGACCAATGCTGACCTTCTCCCACCTTATCGGGGCTTCTGGTCTATCGCAACCTCACACTATCGTGACTTCGCTACTCACGACACCAAGTCCTCGGGCTTCCAACTCCCGATACCCAAGGTGCCGAAACACCGATACTCTCCTGTCGCGCTCTCAAGACCTCGCGTCCTCGTGACTTGATACTCCCAAGATTTGGGCTTTCACCCTGTGAACTCTTGAGTTTGCGAGATCTCCAGATCTTTGCCACCTGTCTTCCACTCACTCTTGTGGTCCCACACGCTACCCTGTGGTTATCGGGATATCGCTTCTCGCGATATCACACTTCTTGACGCAATCCCTTGCAGCTCCAACTCACAAACCCCCGATATGCCGATGCCACTTGTCATTGACTCCCTACGAGGGTTGACCTTTCAACACCTGTCCTCCACTACGTTCTTAACCCCGTCGGGAAATCGCGTATCGGGATATCGCGATTCCCGTTGTCATGTGCACGGGACTTTCAATTCCCCGATCCCCGACTCTGCGGGATCTCCTACCACGTGTCCCTACCAATGGACGGCTCTGATCCTATCGAGAAATCGCAGATTGCAATTCCAACATGCACGAGTCTCTTGTCTCCGAAAACCCTGATTCTCTGATTCACGACTCTTCGGGATCTCTTGCCACGCGTCCTTGCTGTTGGACGGTTCTGAGTGCCCGTCGGGATATCGTGGATCGCGATTCCCTGATGCAACAATTATACACTCCTGAAATCCCTGAAATGCCAAACCCTGACTCCTAGGGATCCTCTGACACGCGTCCCCAAAACAAACGGTTCAGATCTTGTCAGAAAATCGCTGATCGTGATTTAAATGTGCAAGAGTTTCTTGACTCCGGAAACCCCGATGCTTCGATTCACGACTTCCTCGGATCTCCTGCCACATGTCCTCGCTGAGGGACGGTTCAAATCTCGTCGGGATTTCATGGATCGCGACTCCTGGTGTTGTGATTTTTCCGCTCCCAGAATTCACGATGGGTCGAAACCCCGATGCCTCCCTGGCTTCCTGACACGTGTCCCGCCGAAATCAACGACTAGGATCCTTTCTCAGGGTTTCGAGACTTGCAAGATCTCGATTCTCTTGCTTAACAAAACCCCCGATGACACTAATATCCCGATGACTTTGGTCGGGAATTCTCCTCTGTACCCCTGGGCTTAACCCCGACACAACTTCTCGAGATCTGACGACTGATGGGATTTCACGACTTTCCTCTGCAAATCCCGACCGTCGATTTCTCCTCTTGGAGACTTCTTGAGAATGGCTAAGTGTTCCTTCTCAGAACTTGGTCTCCAACGCCTGTGCTTACAACTCTTGGTTGAACCTTCTATGGCACGAACTTCCCGTGCTCTCATTTAATGATATCATGAAAGTGCTATACCTCCTGAGCTTTTCCACTCTGATTCTTTCAGAGGAACTTGCGCGCACTCCTTGCGCCCAACATTCAACAACTTCCCAAGTGTTGAATCCTTCCGACTCTGCGCACTCCTGCAGTAGCAGTCTTCGATCTCCTTTGCTCAGATTTACAACTGAGATTTCTTCTCAGCCTGCGCACTCCTTGCACGGCTTTAGCAACCCACTTTCACTTCTGAGAGCCTTGAGAACAAGAGTTTAACTCCCTGAGCCTCCTGTCAATGCACTCCTTGCGAACAACTTCAACTGCACTCCTTGCAGGAATCCTTGCTCAAAAGGAGAAACAATTGTGACTCACTTCACTCCCTCTCAGATTTTAAGCTCAGCACATGAAATCACACACACACAACATAATAGCAAATACATAACAGGAAGTAATTCTCATAAATAGAGCATTTAACACACACACACAGAGAATAACACTACAACCATGAATCTGAATCAACTTCTTCTATTAATTCAAGATCTATACATGGGTGTCTTCTACAGTTCTCTGATGCTCTACGATACTCTTCCCTATTCTGAATTATGCTGGCTAATGTTACAATGTGAAATGAGGGTGTCTATATCTGTTCTCCCTCCTTTCTTCTAGAACTGTCTAATCTAGAAAAATCCTATCTACCTGCATTAACTACTATAAATGCCTCTGTCTATCTCAGACGAGAGCGTATGGCTCGAGGTATGATTACATTCTTACCAAGGCGCCTAAATTAAATGGTCTCATTTCTATTCTGCACATCAACTTCAAGAGAAAATTTAAAAATTCAAAAAAACTTGCGCTGGATGTCTTCTAGCTGTCTTCTGCTTCCACGTTGGTTTTTCTTGTCGTGAGGGATGCTCCTGCATCACAACTACATCAAAAAAGTATCTCCTAAACTGCCACAACATGCCCAATTGATCATTGTAATTCGTATGCACCTGAAAGAGGACAAGAATAGACAAGTTTAGAGGATATTTTATTGATAAAATTGACAAAAATCTAATTTTTAAGACTAGCTACAGAATCTTGCGATTCTGTAGCTGGTGTAATTTGAAAACAGAGCTGTTTTTAATCAATCCAAAACTAACAGAAATATATTCAAACTATTCAACCAAATATTTAATTACTAATTCCAAACAAAGTGAATCATTCATGCAATATCAAACCAAAACTTGTATGTAAATTGAAACAAACGAAATCGTGGTTGAATCAATCCAATAATAACAGGATATGTACGATCTATCACACAACTTTTAATTCCAATTCGGGGCAGATATAATCGTTTTAAAAATCGAAATGAAATCATTTTCATGGATCAATTTCAATCAACACAAACTGTAACCGGTTAAACAAATCATTCATGCAATAGTTTATGTCGCCTCAGCCATTAACAAAATCGTTTTTCAAAATCAAAGTTAACAGAGTCATTTTGCAAATCAATAGATTACATTATATTTATCAAACCACTCTTTAACATTGATGCATTTCATACACGAAAGAACATGCTAATCAAAGCATACAGAATCGTTTCACAATCAAACCATAAGAAATGAATCGAACCAGTTTGGGGCCGACACAATCGTTATGCTTAACGCAGAATCATATCAATCAAAACACAGCTATGTCCTATTTTAGCAAAGAAACTCTCTGTACAGATCGAATGCAATCAAAGAGAAAATATTCATTCAAAACAAAACAGAGTCGTTTCTGGCAAATCGCAGTCAACAAGATTGTTTTGAATATATTAGAAACAAACAAAACTAATCAAAATCAAAACCAATTGACTATCCTAAATCAGACTAACATAATTGTTTCAAAAGAAAGACAAACAGAATAAAAAACAAATCAATTGCTTATACTAAGCTGGGCACAATAGAATCCCTTGACCTAAATCATAACTGTGTCCGAATTTAGCAAACAAATTTCCCACTCATGACTCATAACGAAATTGTCTTGGTAAAATGAAAGCAACATAATCATTTTGAATCAAAATGAACAGATCTATTGAAAGCAAATCCAATCGGTTATGTTAATCCAAACCAACTCATAAAACGAAATTAATATTGAAATTGATACCCGAACAGTAAGAAAAGGCTTCGATCACGATAACTTGGAATTGATGAAGGTCGTTTCTGCTTCGACGTTCCTGAAGACAATTGAACCGATGGTTTTGTGTTTCTTCTCATTGGTCCGTAGCCTATCGTTCTCCTTTGCCATCACTGTCACTTGCTCCTCTAACGATTTGATCTTTGATTGCAACAAGGGAACGTCGGTGTAATAACGCTCTATCCAAGAATTACATTGGATCCATGATGGTCGCTCGTGCTTTGGCATCACATGCAAGGGTTTGTTTAGATTACCAGGGGTTTCCTTATGCAGCTTGATTCCTGGGTAATTTGGGTCATTTTTGAGGCAAGGGGGTAAGTTAGAGACATATTCATAGGGTTTCTTAGAGTATAGGCCATGATAATAGGGGTACTCTTCAGCTAGGAAACTCTCGATATCAGAGTCTGAGTCCTTGCTCAGCACTATGGAATTTTGGTCGATGTTCTGTTTAGGTTTGTTCCAGGCAAGTCTTGATATCAATCGAGCATTTTTCTTCCCCTTTCTGTCAACAGTAGTATTATTGCTATCTTTCTTCCTCCTAGGTATTTTTATGACCTTAACATCATCCTTAGCACACGGGTTAACCAAGGCATCAGGTAGGTCCAAGTCGGGGCAAACTGAGGGTTTGACAGGGGGTAGAAGGATATGAAGTGGCACGGTTGGTCCAACCAAAGTCTCAATGACCACAACCTTGTCGATTTGAGCAGACTCTGGATTAGCAAAGCCATTTCTAGATAGAAAGGCTTGCCAATTATCGCCACTAAGGTTTAAATGGTGGACGATAATGAGTCTAATCAAGTTGTGATGAAAAAGGCTGCTATCAGCCTTCTCGCGCTTGAATCTCTTAGACATCTTGTAAAGACTACGCAAGAAGTAATGTGGCATGTTCACAGGATAACCCATGAAATTCATCAATAACCGGAGGTGATACAGAAATACCAAGCCATACCGACCTTCACAGGTCACAAATTGTTTCACAATTACCAAAAGATCGTGCCACCTAGGTTTGAGGGTAGAAATAGGCATACCTTTATCACAGGAAACAATCTTTCTTGATACAAATAGTAATGGCCACGACACCTCATTTACTTTGGAATTTTTAAACCATCGTTGGCCTATAGCTGCTAGTCCTGTAGCCGAGCTTATAAATTCTTCATTCAGCTCGAGTTGTATGTCACCAACTTTAGCTCTGCAACCGTCAAAGGTGAGGGCGAATTATTGGGCAACCGAAATGTTGAAACCCTCAAACCTTTGTATAAACACAAACCAACCACTATTTTCTAAATCCTTAAGGGCTTTATCGAATAGCAACAGAGTTTGGCTACTGTTTGGCTCTATGCACACCACCGATGCCATAGACAAGAGCACTTGGTGAGCAGGGTGCACGGGTAAGGGTTTGGACAGAGTATACGCAGGGTTGATAACTCACAGGCTCGCCCAAAAACTAGCAGAGGTGACCCGGGATAGGGGGAAAGCATTAATGACAGAATGTGCGAAGGTGGTGGAGCTATGTCAGCCCATGAAAAATAGTCATTTCCCACAGTACAACCGACGACTCAAATAGCGATTCAAATCACTATTGCATATGTTAAAAACTATGCCATTCAAACAATCAATGAAATCTATGGTAAGTTGACCAAACATTTGCGCGAGCAATAGTTTTAGCATAGTTTTAAAATGAAAATAATAATTTGAAATCAATCACCAAGGGTTCGATCATATCAAATATGTGTTGTATGAAAATATTACACCGTGGGTCTAATCACAACGTCAATGAGTTTGCATGAAACCAATGTGCCAACAAATTTGATCAAGATACATCAAACCACCAATAAATCAATGATTGAATCACAATCCTTAGGAAATCATCATAGTCTCATAAAAATTGAAACCATATTAACAACAAAAATGCCAAATGAGTAAAGAATCTTGGGGTCTTGCCAATTGTATAACCATAATTAAATTGGAAGCACAATGAACATATAGACAAGAGTGATCATAAAAATCCAATGACGTTTTTTAATATGACTTCGAAATCAAAGTTTTCACACTTGCAGTCATGAAAACAAGAACAAAGGCAGGTGTGCAAATAGCGCAAAAATAATGGTGTTATTTTCTTTCGAGGATTGCGACGAAAATCAAAGTTTTCAAAACACTGGTGTAGGCAACTTATAAGGACAATATAGAAATGTGAATTGGCTGCCAACACGCTCCTCTCCAAAAATCAATTTTTTAGTGATTTTCTCAATGTCAAAAGGCTTGTACTTCTTGTCAAGTGATTTCTCTTCTTCCAAACTATCCTTTGAGGTGTCTTAAGTGTCTTCATGATGTTGTTAGGGGAACAAAATAGACAATATGGAAGCATACTATTTGTGACACTTGCAACACTTATAGTCAAGATGCGACACTTGTGGACAAGATGTGACACTTACAACACTCGTAATGACGACACTTGCGACACTATCAAAGTGAGTAATTTTGATGTGTAACATGCATGAAAATGAAATATGGGTATATATCATAATGCATATGGAACTGGTGGCATGTACATAACATGAAAATATACTTATTATAGATTGTAATAATTTGTAAGGTATGATCTATTGATAGGCCATTTTGGGTCAATAATGACTTGATGACAGCAGGGAAGCTAATAACATGAGTGAAATATTAATGATGTGGATTCCTAGTGCCTTATGAGGATAGGACTGTAACGATAAAAGAAAGATTGATCCAAGGTTTGACAGAGGGAATAATAGAGTATTCATAGAATCATACTAACATTCAAAGGTAAATGGTAATCATACGAATATGGCTTGATAAGATAAGAGAGTACTAAGAAGAAATTTGGTAAAGGATTTCCTTGGAAGAGGTCTATTGGCCAAGAATGGTTAGTGGAAGGAAAAGAGACTGGAATAATATCTTACTACCTTGGGTGGTACAATGACTACCTATCTAAAATGTTTAATTGGAGATTGGTTTTATAAAAAAAGGGCAAGACTGATTTCTTGTTGATTGTTGCTATAAGAGAAGGAAACCTAAGAATGATTATGCCCGTGAGACTTTTTAGGTGAGTGGGTGTAAGCTCTCAACATAGAAGGTTGATATTAAGACCAAATAAATGAATAGGAATAATGTAAGATGAATTAAATAATTCCATGAATTTATGACTGAACCTATGACAGAGAGTCTGCATATTTTTTCTAAATAGTAGCTTGAGGAAGTATGGAACTGCTTAGAAAGAGATAAGGTGAAATGCTAAAATAGCCATGAGCAAGAGTGATATTTTTGCTGACTATTATATTGTAAAGAGGGAAGCATAATTATGATTTTATTGATAAGAATGGCCATGTAAGTGGTTGTAAGACCTCATAAAACTGGATGATGTTAAATAAATATGAATCAATGAGGTAAAAAGGTACAAACGATGCACCTACATATATGTAAATATGCATATACGTGCTTAAAAGTATGATATGAATGCCAGAATAAGTGAGATGTGAGGAAATATTTGTACTTGCCAGATCTAAGTAATGTCGTAGAGGCATAGTTGACTCTATTTTAAGAGGTCTGATTATTTGTTTGAATACTAGATTGAGGAGGGTGTCTTCCATTCCTCAGGAAGAGCAAGTGTAATCTATCGAAGGATTAAAAGAGTAAGAATGATTTGTTATGAATAAGTGATAATATGATCATGCCTTTGAGAAGCTCTTGAAAATGATAGTGAACAAATCATGAGTACAATAATTTAACCAACATGAATTGTTGAAATTGTAAAGTGTGTTGGTAGTGGACAACAATGACATACTAATGCACACAATTAAGTGCCTAAAAGAACAAATTGAAAGAAAATTGTTAACATAAGGATGTTTATTTGAATGCAAAACTGAAATGGATAATAAGAATGCAAGCCTATATTCCTTATGGAATATTTGGAAATGGTATGAAATGACAAACTGAGGCCAATTCAAGGCAAAGATCATTTCAGATAAGATATGGAGGTGCCACAAAATTTTCATGGGGAAGAAGTCCCCTATGGAGGAACTATGTAAGGAGTTCGTCTGGAGAACAGAGCCATAACCTTAATAATTGTTGAGAATTAGACAATGGGGTAGCAAATCCTATTTACATAACAATCCTAGATTACATTTTAAGATACAACACATGCTTGAGAGACATGCAAATGAATGTTGACCAACCTGATTTTTGGTAAATGTGCAGAATGCACTATTGTCACAATTAAATTGTGAACTAAATATTTTTGTTGTAAGGATGTTGCATATTATCTAGGAAATGCCAAGATAGAATTAAATGATACTTCTCAAGTAACAATGGAGGAAGATCCCATGAGGGATAAATTGTAGAAGCCAATAAGGGGAAATGATTTATGCTTTTCTCACTATTAAATTCTGAATAATGAGACATATTTGTATGATTTAAAAGACCAGTTGTGAAAACAAATGCAGATGGTAAATGAAAGACAAAGCTGAAAAATATGTTTAGTTAAATGAGCTCCGTTAGGCCATGCCATGAAAAGGTAGGGATTCCTTAAAAATAACTTAGCTGGATTGGAATCTATAAACTATGTAGAAGGAGTTGGAAGGAGGGAAAAGGCCCTTAACTCCTTTATTATTAATTTTTGTTTTTCCCTGGAATGAGGGACTAAGATACTTTTGGGTGTAAATGTTTTGGTATGAAAATGTAGAGACATCTGTAAAAATTTAATTTTGTTTGCACTTGTGAAGACATTTAGGGAAGTGTGATGGAGTGCATATAGATATCCCGAATTAAATGCTATGGAATATGCATTTTGGACTTGACCTAACAACTAGCATACCTTGAATGTGATGTTGCATGTTAGGAAAGGATTTGAGATATAGCAAAGGAAAATTTCCAATGCTGGACATCTTCAAGCAGGGGAGAAATACAAGAAGGCTACCATTGAAAGTAGTTGCAGGGAATTTAGAAGTCCCTAGGAAACACCACTGATGAGATAATATCAGAGAGGGAACTAGAAACTAGAATGGGTATAAAAGCGTTCATGCCTATGTGGCATAAAATATGAAGGGATTGTTAAAGTATTTGACGTGCTCATTTTATCATAGACAATATCACAATATTGTCACCCAACCATAGACACACAACCACCCCCGATCACCATAACCTTTGCTAGGTAGAATGATTCTGGAAGAAACACTAGAACGAACAAATAAATAAGATAACACATCTTTCTCCAAAGATAACACACCAAGAAAAAAGTCCCAAAACCAAAGAACAAGAACAATACCCAACTATAGCAGTTGTAGTTGTACTTCTTCCAATATGCCTCCAATAATACCACCAATATACTCCAAGACGTCCAACCAATATTACCACGAATAGATACTAGGATGTAGGGTAGATATCTTAGGATAAATAGCACTAGAGAGAGAGAGAGCAAGAATCACCTAGAAGATACACCTTACAAACTTGCAACTGCAGCTCCAAACTTGGGCTAGACTTGACTCGGAGAGTGAGTGAATTGTGTGTGTACAAATGAGCTCAAGTGCCCTCTATTTATAGTGGTTCTTGTCACATGTCTGGACTGAATTTTCCTTTTGGAGGCTAATACTTTAATATTAATTCTTTTATTGAGTCGACTTGTCTTCTAGGGTTTTTACACATCTGTTTAGGGTTTCTCTAGCATCCAAAATATTCTATTCTAGTCAAATGTTACACATGGAGGTTAATACCTCCCACAACTACCATAATATCAACACTCCCTCCTCGCTATAACACTCCCTCCTCGCTAGGGAGGTATTAATTGTAATGATCTCAAACACATCCATCCATTTCACATGGTATGGACAAGACTAACATATTCTTGTAGACCATTCTACAGGTAAAATCATCATAGCCACACAGGCTATCCCATGATCACGTAGATCACGTCACGAGCATCATCATCACTATCCATATAGATGGAAATCACCTCCAACACTATTGGTTGGCACACCAGCTTAGGAAACTCCTTCAACACTACTGGTAGTCTCCATGGAAATCCAATAGTAGTACACAGTTACTACAATGTCATCCAATATATCACAACAATGTTGATCCATAGTAGTAAAAAACTACTATCCAGTGGTACACAACCACTCATAGTAGCACACAACTACTATCTAGTGACACACAATCACTACTAGCAGAACACATCCACCACAATAGTACATAGCTATTATCCAGAGACACATAGTCTCCACTGCAATCAACTAATATCTACACTAGCTATCACCATGCAATACAACAATCTCCCGGCATCAAATCATATCATCATTTGCATCATCTCTCAAGGCCATACTCCATCTAAGTAATCAGGCATGATGATGAATACATCATGTGATAGACTTAGCGCACTCAACATAATGTCTCGCATAAGTCACTCACGCAATAGAGTGATACAAGGACCATTCTTCTAATCTGAACATACGTCCTAGAAGAATGATTGTCCCAATAGATGATGAATGCCCCGAAATGGCTACAAGAACCATCCTCTCCATTGTATAATATCTAAGTCATACTATCATGATGCAAATGCATCATATCTAAGATGTACTGGAATGATGTGGAGTACCATCTACATCATCTCTAAGTCATACTAGCATGATGTGAATGCATCATATCTAAGTTGTACTGGCATGATGTACATCATCTTGTTATAGCAAGATTTGCCTCACCCTATGCAATCTTGCACATAAGACCTTTTTACATTTCCCCATCCAGACTTATTATCCCTGTTTGTAAACCCCAGAGCTAAAAATACATATTTTTCCACATGTATGCACCTTTCCTACTATACAACATGCGTATACGTAGGCTTCACCACTACAACCCACATATATCGGGATTTGTGCCCAAAAATGAAAATTAGTGTCAGGTTTCCATGTCATGACAGAAGATCTATGATCCTTGGCCTTCCATATATTGGAAACGTTCTGAATCGGCCCTTTAGTTCCATTTGAAGGCTATAAATGGGCCAATTCCGAGCTATGGAAAAGAGGAGAAACAATTCAACTTTGAGAGAAAAGTTACTCTGGAGAAATTATTTACTTCATATTGAGTCTGCATCCCTTTGTCCTCTAAGTTTGAACAAAGTGTTCAACCCCCAAGCTCTTCCCTTATTTGATTGAGAACTTCATTGTCTCTCTTCTATGAGCTTGCCTTTGGTGGAGGATTGAAGTGGTGGAGGCCCAACTGGAAGGAACTTAGTTTCTTGGTTCCGAACTGTGCTGACACGAAAGTCTGTAACATTTTCACTTCTGCTGATCATATATTAATAGAAATACTCTTTTCCTGTTCAATTGATATCTTGAAAATATTTGAATTATTATTCCATGGGCATATTTTTCATGTTTATTAATGGATTATGGTATTGAATGTGCTAACATCATACAATATCACCATATGCTTGCTTTGCTTGGTTGTTGAGGACTAGTTGCCGGTATATTGCTTTGGGTCAAGTGCTCAATGATGGACTTCATTGAACGTCTGGATGAGGTAGGACTTTTATCTTGTCTTGCTAGAATATTTGTTTACATAACATACTTGAGAAGAGAGTTGATTTCTGTAGTCATTTCCATCTATTGTGGTTTACCCTAGCCATAGAGAGATTTTCCTTGTAACAGAATTGGCGACCATACTGGGGATTGAATATTATTTCTTAGGGTTTGGAGTAATTTTCTCCTTAGGTTTCTCTCGTTCCGATTACATTTATTATCGTATCATTGCTTGACAATCTATATTCACTTTGAGTCTGAGTTTTCCAGCCTTCTCCCTTGCCTAGCCTTGTTTTTAAAACATATACACGGTTTTTGGCTTGACAGTTGTGTATATACACAGATTGTCCCTCTGCAAGCTGCGTACATACACTCTGTTTCATTGAACAATCACGTACATCAACCTTCTTTGCTTGTTTGCTGGGTCTGATGGTTGCTGGGTGGGATTTGATGTTTGCTGAGTCTTCTTGGGTCTCTATAGTGCCTGTTAAGTGTTTGTGGGATGACAAGAAACCTATCTGGGTTTGAATTTTTGGACATAGTCTTTCTCATCACCTTTTCATTTTGATTGTCCTTGTACATTGGGCCGGGTGTCTTGCTGCTTGGTATCCTACTCGAGTTTTCTGTTTCTATACAAAGTATAGTTTTATATATCAAGTTGCTGTTCAGTCCATGCATTTTCATTTTTCTTATATTGAAAATACAAAAATATTAGGCATTTTTCATTGCTTGGCATTTTGGTATTTTGAGTCTTTATCATTAGCTTAGTGCATATATTGAAATATTGCATTTTTACTTCAAAATTGCAGAGTTGAAATTGAAAATTGCATTTGTTATTAGAAGCATATCATTCATTGAAAATTGAAGTTAGGACTTTGCATTATATTCATATTTTCTTTTCTTGCTTAGTCGTAACATCATGAGTTTCATAACTATACCTTTTTGAGTAATCACGACCACTAAAATTAACGCTATAATTTAAAATTGATTAGTCATGATTTTATTTTCTAGGGTGCACAAACTAGCTTAGGATTTAGTGCCTTGGAATAGGATTTTGTGAGTAAAATTCTCCAAGGCAGTTAAATCAACATATGTGTCTGTCAAGGGAGTAGATAAATCCATTGTATAATTGGTAATATAAGGAGGCTCCTCTCACACCAGAGTTAATCACGAGGTCGCATGAGGACGATTGAAGGGATATCCCCCTGATACCTTCTTAGCATCATAGATATTTTTGGGGATCTATTTGTATCTAGGTATCTTGTTATTGCCCTTACCTCCATGAGAGACAGTGATTTCAAGGTTTTTGGATTTACTACTCTGCCCATACGATAGACCTGACTTACGACTACTCACATGTGCATCAGTTATATAGTGGTTTATTAGTTGCTTGACTTAGGTGCCACATAGGTTACTTGCAGGGGCTATTCTATAGGTACCCTGGGTCAGATAAGGGTCAGGCATCACACAACCTTTATGGAGGATTTCCTCTCCGAGGGGATCTGACAGACTGGTTGTTAATCCCACGAGGGCCCTTATAACTGATTGTGTTACCTTTGATATTTAGTAGGGAGTCTTAGGCCCCTCTTGGGCGAGACATACCTTCTTTAGGGAGGGATGCCACTTTCAACCACTTTACCCCATTTGTGTGCATATTAGCCGTTTGATTTTTTGGTGTTCTCTTTGATTACTAGTTGGCCTTAGTATTTATTTTTTGTCATTAGAGTCTTAAGTCATCGTGGAGTCGGACTAGCGTCCCCACTGGTCCCGTCGCTTGTTATATTCATCATTGGATTCCGAGTCTTTGCCTTCTAAAAGGCATAGATTTATTAGACGTGGTACACACACCTCCACTATTCAGACTTGTGATTCTACAAGAATGAGTATTGAACCTAGTATTCAGAACACTGGGAGCCCTTCGAATCCCACACCCACCATAGTTAATGGCACTCCTTCAACTCCTGCAACCACAATGGTTGTAGTGATGGAGGCAACAATCATTACTATGGCTCGACCTATAGTGAACACTCAATCTCTTGCCTCGAACCCTTTTGGGTCTCTTGGTCAGTCACCAGGCTATAATGTTCAGTCCATCCCTATGGCCTCTAGTCCCTTTTCCTATGGTATGTTGAACTTTACTTCTCAGTTTTCGAATGCCATCTCAACTATTGGTCCTAATTCTATCATTGGGCTTGGGGGAACTACACCTCCTTATACTCCATTTTTCATGTGGTGGTTCTCAAATCCATCAAACGACTCCTAATATGGGAGGCATTCCTTCTTTTAACCTCGGGTCTAATCTTCTTTCTTTTGGGTGGAACAACCAACCTGGTGGACAAGATTCTGCTCAAGTTACGTCCTATACCCCTACCTCCTCGATGCCGATTTTGACCAACACGTTTGGCATGACAAATCCACCTCTATCCTCCAGATTCACACCCGTAGGAGGTTAGTTTCATGCTTTGGGAAATCCCCAACCTGGATCCAATCCGATTGGGGGCAATTTTTATAACCCCCATTAGAAAATTCCTAATGGAATGATGCCCAACCAACCTTTTATGAATCAATCCGAAGGAGGGTCTTACAATCCCGGATAGGGCCATGGTGCTTACCAACACCTTGGATGGGTTACAGTTCCTCAAGCACAATATTTCCAGGGAGCTTGGGGTGAGATGCCGCAACCCCGTCTCCCTTTTCTGCCCACACTTAATCTGCTAGACTTGTCTAAGTTGATGAATGGACCCGTGAGTCATGATCCTACATGCCCCACCATCCCCACCAAGCTTCCTTCGGACATTATGAAATTCGAAGGTAAGAATGACGATGACCTTGTTGATCACATTACTACCTTTCACCTATGGTGCTCCTCGAATTCCCTTAATGACGATTCTATTTGGTTAAGATTATTTCAACACACCCTCATTAGGGTCGTAGAGAAATGGTATATTGAGCTACCTAGGGGGGAATATGGGACCTTTAGTTAGATGGTGTTGGTCTTCCTTAACCACTTCCAATTGCTGGTTTGTTACAATGCTGACCTAGAACTTCTATCGACTTTACACCAGGACACAACCACCCATATATTAGATCATATCCAGGAGTGGCATATACATAAGAGGTTGATTAAGACCTCCATAACCTAGAAATTTGTTTTAGGATGGTTTCTTAATTCTTTGCAGCCTCCTATCTCGAAGGATGTTGCTACATCTGGGGTTACCACTGAGGAAGAAGCGATCTACAAATCCCAACATTTATATATTATATACGCTTAGTTTTGGATGTTATACAACATTCTTCCGGATGCATTGTGGTCAACTTTTGACCCTAGAAAAAATCCCAGACCTCATGTCGATGGAATTGTAGGCTCCACCAATGTAAAGTCCACAGACTCGGTGACAATCCATTTGAAAGAGTTGTGTCTAAACCAATATGCAGGAGGGAAATATTCGTCTATGTCTTCCAGCCCCACTTAGTCGACGGATGTACATTCCGTGCAATCTTCGATCGGCCCAAATGGTAACCAATAACCAGGCGGGACTAAGAATAAAGGAAGTAATAATTGTAAGGGTGGGAAAAATAATAAGAAACCCAAGGAAAATGGTAATAATGAGAAGATGAATAATAATGATGGAGAGGGAAAGAGAGAAATACGTAAGGTGAAACTTCTTTGTAATCTTTGTACATACGACCACCTTACTCATTTATGCCCAAAACTTGCGGAAGTTGCGAGGCTATTATCTCTACCGCCCACCATGCTGACGAATCCTTTTCCACATAACCGACACATGGACTCGATCTCCTCAAATGACAGAAATGTAGCTGGTGGGAGTTAAAACTTGCCATTGCAAGACAACGACTGTTTTTGTTTCAATATGGTCGATGTGGAATTTCATGGAGCCACTCGATCTTGAGATTATAGCTCTTCACAAGCTATACCTAGTCTAGAATCTTCTCCTCCTCCTCCGGAGACGACTTTACATATTGAGACACCATAGCCACTACCTTGTATTCTGAAAGAAGTACTCAAGCACTCTACCCACAATCCAAATGCTAGAGCTACCCATAATTACTCTATTGTTGAGGACCTAGGTCAAACCCCTTGTGAGATGTTGGCTTTGGATGTACTCCATATGTGTCTGTCACAGAGGAGTGCCTTACTATCTGCGTTAGGAGCTCTAGCATCTAGTGGCTCAAAAGTTATCAAGTTTGACATCACATATGTGAAGCCTCGCTTGCCTTACCATGTGGCATTCCAAATCCATGTGGGGTACTCAAAGTATACCATCAAAGTGCGGTTGTTGACGAAGGCACTACCACTTGTGTGATGTCATTGATATGTTGGAAAGCTCTCGATTCTTCGACTCTTTCCAAATCATCGAACATGTTGACTGCTTTTGATGATCATTCGTTCCGCCCTCATGGTATTCTTCCTGCCTTTCTGGTCCAGTTAGGTTGGAATATGGTAGAGGTGGAAGTTGAGGTAGTTGATGCACCTCTTGATTATAACTTGTTACTAGGACACAATTGGACCTATGCTATGGTCACTATTGTATCGTCCATCTTCTGTACTCTTTGTTTTCCTCATGAAGGGAAGATTGTGATGATTGACCAGTTATCCTTTGCGTATGCAAGTCCCAATGCATCTATTGGATCATCGATCCCTGTGATCAAGAATTCTTAGCTGACATTTGAGAATGTCGGTGTCGGAATGTATTCTTCCCTCATGGGTACTTTCAACTTCATGTCACTAATTCACCACGTTTATTCCATGTACAGTAGGTCCATTTCAACAGAGAGGTCCATTCCTTTCTGCACTTCCTATTTTAGTGATCCATGGATCCTACCTTCCTTGAATTCATCTTGTGAAGTTCATTCGCATGCTAGAATGGCCATGTCACTATCGGCAACAAAGATTGCGTATCAAGGTGTTCTTGATTCTTTTGTCGATCCCGATCCTGTTACCTCGCCGACAGATGAGGAGGATCCCATTCTTAGGCCCATGTGGGCCAATTCGTTGTCTTGTTCACATGATTTCCTTGATGGGACTTTTCCCTTGGAATAAGATATCATCGAAGACATGAATGGTTCCGACAAGCCTTGGGATGATATGCATCACCACTCTTATTTTCTTCCAGAGATTAAAAGAATCGAACAAGATGAATTTCAATCTACTTTGAGTGAGATAGTCGGTCACGCTGTAGTTCCACTTGATACACACAACATTTATGCCGAAGGAAATGTGGCAAGTATTTCTCCTACCATCATGATCGATATCTCTCGTACCCCTAGAAATATTGAAAATGTACATATCGGTGCAGATTGTTTGCTAGAAGAAATCCTGATCTACACCAAACTCTTCAAGGAATTTCGAAATGTGTTTTCTTGGTCATATGAAGAGATGCCAAGAATCGATCCTTGTATTCTCAAGCATGAGATTAGAACTTATCTGGATGCTAAACCTGTTCAACAACATATTAGAGCTGTCAATCCCTGAAAGGCCTCTGCTATTAAGGCAAAGGTGGAGAAGCTACTTAATGATGGTTTCATCTACCCAGTTTCCTTGACTGAATGGGTATCCAATCCCATTCCTGTGAATAAGAAGCAAGGAACTATCCGTGTATGTATGGACTTTTGTGACCTGAAAAAATCCTATCCTAAAGACAACTTCCCGACACCTTTCATTGATTATATTCTCGACGAGTGTGTGGGAAGCGAAGTGTTTTATTTTATGGACGGATTTTCAGGGTATAACCAAATTCAAATTAAACCCGAGGATCAACACAAGGTGACATTTATTTGTCCTTGGGTTACTTTCGCATACTGGAAAATTCCTTTCGGCCTTAAAAATGCTAGATAAACCTTCCAATGTGCTATGACCTTTTCATTCCATGATCTTAAGAATATAGTCGAAGCTTACATTGACGATCTTGCTGATCACTCTCGTAAGAGAGTAGATCACTCTATGCACCTTCGACTAGTTTTCAAAAGATGTCATTACTATAGAATCTGGTTAAACCCTCATAAGTTCATCTTTTGCATTAGGTCTGGTCATCTTTTGGGATTTCTAGTTTTTGAGACTGGGATCATGGTAGATCCATTAAAGGTTGAGGCAATACTTCGATTGCCTCCCCCGCACACTATTAGACAAATTCAAGGTTTAAAGGTGAAAACTAACTTTTTACGTCGGTTTATAGTAAACTACGCCAATATCACTAAGGGTTTCATGCATCTTTTGAAGAAGGACAACCCTGTTATCTGGGATGAGTGTGCCCAAAATTCCTTCGATGCTTTGAAGAAAGCCTTGGTATCGACGCCTCTATTGAAGTTTCCCGACTACAGTAGGGATTACTTGCTTTATATCACTGTGTCTAAGGAGATGATTGGTATGGTTTTGGTTTAGAAGGATGATGATCTCAATGAGCACATCATCTACTATCTTAGTCGAAACTTGGTCAGTCCTGAGCTTAATTATTCTCACGTTGAAAATCTAGCCTTGGCTACCATTCACACAATCCAACGTTTACTTCATTATATATTACTTTGCAAGACTACTGTGGTTGCTGATGTCAATCCATTTGAATATGTCCTTACCAGGTGTATCATAGGGGGAAAATATAATAAATGGATTGTCATCTTACAAGAATTTGATCTCGATTTCGCTTCTGCGAAATCCAAGAAATCACTAGTCTTCGCAGAGTTAATATCTGACTTTCCATGATTAGATGAGGATGTTGTACATGTTGATTTGCTTGCAGATGAACACATTTTTCTTGTCTCGTCGTCCGACCCCTGGTATGGAGACATTGTTCTCTATCTTCAAACTTTGAATTTCCCTCATCATCTCTCGCGAGATGACCGACGACGTGTAAGATACGAAGCTAAGAATTATACTATCGTCAGTGATACTTTGTATCGGTGAGGAATGGCCGATATATTGCATCATTTCTTGACTCACGGAGAAGCTGAGTCAGTCCTAAACGATTTCCATAATGGGGCTTGTGGTGGTCATCTATCCGGGCTTGCGACAACCCAAAACATTTTGCGATCCAATTATTTATGGCCTTCTATATTTAAAGATTGTATTGAAGCAGTTAAGAAGTGTCACCCCTACCAGGTGTTCACTAGGAAAATGTGCTCATGTTGGCACAGGAAAAGACCCAGGGTTTATCTCCAAGATCGCACCGACAAGCCCTAACTATTGGCCGTTTCGGCTACACCTGCGAAGCATATGCAGTCTCACCCGAAGCAACTATTGTGGGGTTGTAGGACAGAAGTGTCTACAACCAAGGGGAATATCAAGTGGATCCAATACCAGAATAATACAACATGCCTATATCACTTATTAGCTTAGAGATACTCCATACATCTATCATATCTACCACAACAATGCAATAACAATATATCAAGGAAAAATAACACAACATCAATCACACACACAAGACAAATATACGTGGTTCACCCTCTATCTAGGGCTACATCCACATAACTGTGCTTTATGATATATTAAGATGAAAACATATAGTTTTGATTTGCGCTCTTAAACAACAGATATTATATCTTCTCTCTATCTCTCCCCTCCCTGCGCACCCAGCTGTAGGGTTGATCTTCGCACCCAGCTGAAGATATTACAATACCAGAAGGCTCTTCACTCAACACTTCTCTCTCATACGATAATAATCACTCACATCAACAATACAACTAGATAAATGCTAGAAACAAAGACAACAACCCAACCCAGGTCCTCTTGACCTTTATTTGTACATTACAATAGCTCACTAACATCCTTAGGATGAAACCCAGGTGTCAAAACCCTAGATACCAAAACCCTAGGTCAACTTGACCCGCATTTTCAGGGCTTCTCCAACCTGTCTTTCCTTCCTTCTCACGTGGTGCTCCAAAGCATCTAACGATGGATTTTTCCACTTACTGAGTTGTCCACGATCCTTATTCCTTGCTGATCTGTCATCCTCGATCTCCTCATCCAACGTCTTGCTTTCTCGGGCTTCGATCCTTCTTTTCTTCTCTTTTTCTCACTTCGACCGAGTAACAGTCACTGTGTCTTCCATGCAGTTCAAATTTTGCCTTTTCTTCCTTGATCTTTGCTTCCTTCCATAACCAAGGGCCAACAAATTGCATCCAACCCTTCTTCACCCAGTCATTACCATCGGTCCCTTCACCAAATGGTGGGGGGTGGACTTCGTGGATTGCAACCCAAATTCGACTGGGGGGCATAAACACACTATCATGGCTGTTGACTACTTTACTAAGTGGGCTGAGGCCATGACTATAGTTAAATCCATGGGAAGACTATCAACCAAATTATTGCTCGGTTCGGTATCCTGAGTGAGATTGTCACTGATCATGGAAGTCATTTTGAGAACAAAATGATAGAAGAACTAGCACCTAAGCTGGGGTTTAGACATGGTCATTTTTATCCTTATTACCCCCAGTAAAATGGATAAGTAGAGGCCGTCTTTAAGTCTCTCAAGACCATTTTGCATAAAACTGTCAGCCAGAGTAAGTCTGACTGGCACATTATGCTATATCCCTCACTCTGGGCATACTGAGCCTCGGTCAAGACTGTGTAATATACCAGATATAAAAAGTATGCAGAACATAAATAAAATGCTAGAAATGGTAGAATAACAACAATATAACCAGAACAATCACCACAATAACATTGAAATGATATAAGAATAACAACATAAATAACACTTTGATTCGGAGAGCGATGTTCACGGGCCTCTTCGAGGGGGAAACCTCCAATCAAGTAGATCTCTATTACAATAATCTCCAAGCTAGGGTTCTCATACCCTCGACTCCTATTTATACTAAATATGTCTATCAAAAGAAGCATCTAGAGGAAGATCCTTCTAGAAGCAGAAGCTTCTATTAGGTCTTCTTACATTCAACTTATTC
>ML785959.1:375052-395303 GCA_009831015.1 Picea engelmannii
ATCCTTCTAGAAGCAGAAGCTTCTATTAGGTCTTCTTACATTCAACTTATTCTATTTTATTGCAAGGCCTTATTAATATTGAACTTTATTACATCCGAATATATTGTTCTACTTTTGTGCGGGTTAGGACCCTAACATTTCCTCCCCCTTAAAAACAACCTTGTCCTCAAGGCTTGAGATGTGGAAATTGCTGTAGAATGGTAGCTGGTTCCCAAGTGGCATCTGTTGGAGTTGTATCTTTCCACTGGACTAACACTTCCTTGATAGTTATCTGACGTAGGCGACGCTCACGCTGGTCCAAAAATGCTTGTGGCTATAGCCAAATGGATCCTTCTTCGGCTAACACGGGAAGGTTGGTTTGAATTTGGCACTTAGTTCTAATCACCTTCTTTAAGCATGAAACATGAAAAATAGGATGTAGCTTCGAATGACTGGAAAAAGCTATCTGATAGGCCACCTGTCCCACACGCTTGAGAATGGTATAAGGACCATAAAATTTGGGCACTAGCTTCTGATAATGCTCGACCTTGAGGGAATTTTGCTTGTAAGGTTGCAGTCAAAGAAACACCTGATCCCCTTCTGAAAATTGACGTTCAGAGCGACCTTGATCTGCTTGTTGCTTCATGCGATTCTGTGCCATGACCAAATTCTCTTTGAGGGTACTAAGAATAGCCTCTTGAACTATAAGTGTTTGGTCAACTGCCTGGACCTTTGAAACACCAGGTAACTATGAGAGAACTGAAGGTGGTTTCTATCCATATACCGCTTCAAAAGGAGTCATGCGTGTAGTTGTATGGTAGGAAGTGTTTTACAACCATTCAGCTAGGGGTAACTATTGAGCCCATTGATTTTTCTTTTCTGAGGTAAAACAACTCAAATATGTTTCCAAACACTTGTTGAAAACTTCCGTTTGACCATTAGTCTGGGGATGATAAGATGTGATGAGATGCAATTGGGTGCCTTGTAGCTTGAACAGATCTTGCCAAAAATTGCTTGTGAAAGTTGGGTCGCGATCATAAAAAATAGAGTGCGGCATGCCATGAAGCTTGAAGACCTGATCCATGAAAATTTGAGCGACCATGGATGCTGTAAATGGGTGTTGAAGGGAGTATAAATGAGAATACTTGGAAAGGAGATCAACAAACACCATGATGACTGATTTATTTCCCGATTTGGGTAAGCCTGTAATAAAATCCATAGAGATATCCCTCCAAATAGCAGGTGGAATTGGAAGCAGTTGTAGTGTGCCCGGAGATTTGACTGTTTCTCCCTTGTTGCATTGACACACATCACATTCAATGAAAAAATTATGAATGTCCTATTTCATACCATCCCAGAAAAAAGAACGTTTGACCTTGTCATAGGTTTTGGTGAACCCGGAGTGCCCCGCTGTGGGTGTAGCATGAAGCTTAGAAAGTACTGTTGATTTAAGATTTGATTGTTTACTTAAATACAAATGACCTTTGTATCGAAGCTCATCATGGAGCCAAGAGTACCCTGGGGAAGCCAGAGTATTGGACTACAATTGTTGGATCATATGCGAACTTTTGGGATCTTGTAGCCATTCCTGGTGAGCGGCTTGGAGCCAATCTGGTACAATGAAGGAAAGAGAAAAAAGGGATCCTTTGTCTTCATATTTTTGGGAAAGTGCATCTGCAACCACATTGTCTTTAAATTTCTTGTAAATGATCTCATAATCATATCCAAAGAGCTTAGTCACCCATTTTTGTTGCTCCCGGGAGGAAATGTGTTGTTCTAGAAAATACTTGAGGCTTTGATGGTCTGTCTTAATTTGGAAGAGTTACCATGATAGATAAGGGTGCCACAGATCAATGACATGAAGAATAATGAAGATTTCATTTTCATAGATTGATTTGCCCAGATTTCTTTCAGATAGTTGCTTGCTGGTAAAGGCCAAAGGCCGACCCTCTTGCATAAGGACAACACCAATTCCTTTCCCTCAAGCGTCAAATTCCAAGACAAAGATATTTGTGAAATCATGAAGGTCCAGTACTGGAGTGGTGCGCATGGCCATCTTCAAGGTTTGAAAATATTGAGCATCAGCTGGAGTCCAAGTGAAAGAGTTATTTTTTAGGAGAGCAGTGAGAGGTGCTGCAATCTTTCCATAATTCTTAACAAACTTGTGATAGTAACCTGTTAAGCGCAGAAATCCACACAATATTTTGAGAGTCTTTGGGTGAGGCCAGTCTTGCATAGCTTCAATATTTTTAGGATCCACCCCGATGCCATCCTTTCCAACCAGATGACCCAAGTACTCTACTTCTGAGGCGCCAAAAGCACATTTAGACTGTTTCAGGAAAAGTTGGTGCTGAGAGAGTAGATGGAGAACTCGATCCACATAAGCAAGATGGTCTGTCCAGGTTTTTATATAGATGAGGATATCATCAAAGAAAACTAATACAAAATGACATAGAAAAGGACCGAAGACATGATTCATGAGGCTTTGGAAGGTGGAGGGGGCATTACACAAGCCAAAGGGCATGACCAAAAACTCATAGTGGCCCTCATGAGTTCTAAAGGAAGTCTTGGGAATGTATGCCTCTTTCATACGTATCTAGTAGTAGCCAAGGAAAGTGCTCTGATACCACTTGTAATATACCAAATATAAAAGTATGCAGAATAGAAATAAAATGCTAGAAATGGAAAAATAACAACAATATAACCAGAACAATCACTACAATAACACTGAAATGATATAAGAATAACAACATAAATAACACTTTGATTCTGAGAGCAATGTTCACGGGCCTCTTCGAGGAGGAAACCTCGAGTCATGCAGAGCTCTATTACAATAATCTCCAAGCTAGGGTTCTCATACCCTTGACTCCTATTTATACTAAATATGTCTATCAAAAGAAGCATCTAGAGGAAGATCCTTCTAGAGGCGAAAACTTCTATTAGGTCTTATTACATTCGAATTATTCTATTTTATTGCAAGGCCTTATTAATATTGACCTTTATTACATCCGAATATATTGGTCTACCTATGTGTGGGTTAGGACCCTAACATACTGCCACTAGATTTTCCCCTTTCCAGTTAGTACATGGTGTGAGGTCAATATTACCTATTGAATGCGAAATCCCTTCTCTTAAGTTGGTAGTCGTGCTCCTACCTAACACTTCCGATCTCGAGCAACTCCTTGTACACCTAGAGAATCTTGACGAGCAGCATCGAGATGCCTCTATGACTATCGAGGTGAACAAAAGAAATGTCAAGGTATAGTATGATAAGTCTGTCTGTCCTTGGTTGTACGCTAAGGGTGAATATGTCCTCTTATATGATCAAGCCAAAGAACCACTGGGGGCAGGCAAGTTTAAACCCATGTGGCACGGTCCTTATATCGTGCAACATGTATTAGAAAAATGAGCCTATGAGTTAGAATATTATGAAGGGAATATGTTGGCCGAGCCCAGGAATGGGATCTACTTGAAAAGATATTACGCTTGAGCCCTAAGCTCGAGTGAAAATCTTTGTATACTAATGTAATTTAGTGTATATATATTTTCCCTTTCTTTTCGTCTTCAAATTTCTTATCAAGTTTTCCCTTGGTTGAGAGATGTCAATGGAGTCTTCGGTCTACCTAGGATTCAAAGACAAAGCCAGTCGTCATGCATGGAACTTGGCTTCCGCCGCTTGGGTGGTTTACTCACCCGAGAGTCTGCTGATGTCTTCAGGTGGCACATGCCTAGGGCCATCCATGAATAATATGGCTGAATATAGTGTCGTTATAGAACTTTTGCGCGATGCTATCTCACATGGTATTCTCTCTTTAGAGGTTCGCCCGGATTCCTAGTTAGTAGTATGTCAGTTAAACGATAGTTATCGTATGCGTGATTGTAATCTACTCTGACGATTCCTACGGGTACATATTTTAGAATGACACTTTGATTTTATTACTTATTATCACATTCCTAGTAGTTCTAATCATGTATCCGATGCTTATGTTAATTTCATTTTAGATTGGCATTTGTCACATAACTAAAGCAAAGAAAACCATCTCATCAATGTACACATTGTAAATATAAGTAAAGCCAAAGATCTCTGTTTTATATATATTTCAAAAAATATGGTGTTTAAAGTACAAAATTGGGGTTAACACCCTCAATACACATATACAACCGATACTACAATATCCATGACATATATGCTTGTGGTGTCGAATGTGTTTCATGGTAACAAACTACGATGTTTGTGAGACATCGAAAGAGTCGCACCCAAGCTCTGGGCACACCAACCACTTTTTGTTTCATGGCTTCTAGCAGATTCTCTACCTGAACCATCAAAATACTTTGAGTCAAAGGAGACAGGTTGCCCTGCATGTTTTGAAGCACTCTCTCAGATTATCCTCTGGCCACCTCGTCTCCCCAGTTCTTTCGACGATGTCGAGGAAGCCCTTCTGACCGTCACAGACCCACGTCTGCATTACACAAGTGTCTAGTTAGTACTTAAGGATCATCCAAAAATATTTTTGTTTCACTATACAAAAATAAAATAAAATGAAATATTTAAAAACATTTGACATACCTATGTCCCCGTAGGTGGTCCCTGGTGGGAGTGGCATGTCAGGGTCTCCTTTGAATTTGATCCTTGCATAGGGATAGTCATCCAAAGAAATGACCTATCGCTTCCACCAGTAGAAGAAATCCTCATTGTAGAGTGTGGGCTCCCTACCTCCCCCTTTCTATCTCATTACCTCGGTCCACCGTGCCATGGCTTGATCGTGAAGTCCTCTCAGAAGAATCTCTACTATAGGTATCAAACCTGGAACCCGCTCGAAGAAGAAACTGCATAAGATAGAGGCAAACCTGAAGTTCCTCTTGCTACCCTGTTTTCAATTTGTCAACTAGCTCTTCATATTAGCCAATAGTGAGGTACACCAATCATATACTGTGGGTCTCAAGCACTCTAAAACATAGAACATGATTCGCCTCAATGCCTGGTGCAGCGAAGCCGATCCTGTGATCTTGGTCAAAACGAGGACAACAATCTTGAGGTTGAGATTGTTTATCACTTGGATGGGGAGTTGACTCCCGACCTTCAGAGTCCCTGCTACACAGTGGGCATCTATGTACTCCTCTATTTTCATTCAGCTCCTCGCTCCCTATGATTTGAGGTTTACAACCTCACCTTGACACGATAATCTAGTAAAAAAGTAGATATCCTCTACTTCAATCCTCAATGGTTTCCCATCGAGGTTGAAGCTTTCATTGTCAAGGTCCTAGTAACCCACAAGCATCTCAAGCAACCTCACCTGGGCCCTCATCCCTTTGAGTGCCCAAAATTTATATAAGCCACATATTTTCAAGGCCATTTGGGCCCCCATATCTCTATCCACAACAACATCTACCTCCTCGTGCTCCCTTTCCCTCCATTCTAGCATAATCCTGCCAGATAAAATTCAAAATTTGAGTTAGCAACCATAGAAGTTATTGATTACAGACTTGTACGTGATCTGCTTCATTTACAGTCACGTATAGGGATGGGTATATGCACCCTGTAGTTTTCACAGTCATGTATAACCCAATATATACACGGCCCGATAAGTGGCAGCTTGTGTACACTGAGTTACCCAATTTGCGCCCTAATTTACTCAAAATTTGAAACCTAATTTAAAAATTTTAATCCACTATAAAGGAAGAGGAGGGAAAGAGGAGTTACCTAGTCCAGATGAGTTCCGATTTTATCACTTAACGCTCTCGCAATCACCAGTTGAATCTCAGAGGCAATTTGGTCCAATTTTCACTATTTGGGTAAAAAGTCAAAATGACATAGTATTTTTTGGTTTTGTTACTATTTGTAACAATTTTTACCCACTTTTTATAGTTGTGAGTCATTTTTTCTCCTAACGAACTAATACAGAGGTGGATTGAGTTGTTTTTTTTTCAATTTTCACCAGGGATTCTTGCGGATTTCAACGTTATGTTGGCCGTTCGTCACCACAATTGGGTATTTTCACTACCCAACGTATAGGATAGGTATCCATTCCATCATGCATTTTTTCATTATCCTATAACTGTCACTTTTATGCATTAGGTACGAACCCATTTGTTGTGACATAGAACCTTCCATCTTCTATAAGTAGTGTCATTATCAAGTGGTAGAGACTTACCAAACATGGGTTCCCTAGTTAGATCCTCCGCTTCATTTGGTGCCCATGTCGAGATTTGTTTTCCATAGGACCGAGAGTCCCTTATAGTTAATACATGACTTTATGCTGAGCCTCATTTCTCACTCATAAACATGCTGCCTTATACCTAGAGGAATCCCAACCGAGTTTAATTTAAGCTCTTTTCCAACTCATCTTCAAAAAGTGAAAATATGGCTAAGTGAACTTGTCTCTTTCACACTCGTAAATTGGATTTGAAAGGATGTCTTTTGGTGCAAGTTTATCCCTTTTTCACACCAAGTATACTAAATGTCATAAAAAAGGACATTTTTTGGCGTTAAGTTGTGATTGCATCTCATGCCCTTGATTGCAGTATTGAGCCTTTATCCGGTTCTTTCTTTGCATTATAAACCATTTTCCTCAGCAGTTTTTGCATCCTCAACCAAGCAGAGCCTCATTTATATCCTTCACAATTTGACACCCTATACCTAGGGGGGAACATTTCCCTGAGTGTCCATTTCCTTGCATTGAGCATAGGTATGTTCCACTGTTGGAACTAGTTTTTCTTACTTGCGACACTTGTTTCCTCCTCTGTATCATAACATTCATTTGTCTATGAAAAAACAAAAAAAAATACAGGCGAGAAGGGAGTATTATCTTATATTGGCAACAATCATGTTGCCTTTGAATATAACACAAAGTTATTGGGTCCATTCATCATCATAATTTTAGGATTAGCATGGCCTTAGGAAGAAAAGTTCATTACATAGTATTCTCTACCGACTGGTTACTCTTCCAGTCCCTATAGAGAATTTCATTGATGCCTCCTACATCTCATAGTTTCATCATTGAGTCTATGCTACCAGAGTCTTCCATATGTCTCATGATCTTGTTCAAAGGAATTCTATCAACCTGTGTCGGCCATTTCTCAGAACTCTTGACTTTGCATGTCGGCCATACCCTCAGTTTGTCTCAGAGCCACATGATACTGTAAGTCCTATCATGCACCCTGGTCCTACTTTCATCATTGGTAGGTAACCTTGAACCCAACAGTCGACATTTAATCATTGGTCGTTAACTGGGTGGTTTCCCTTGTGTTCAACACCAATAAATCTATTCACACATTGGGATTTGTGCAATGTCTTGGATGCCATTAGCCTTATTGGTGGTTTCCTTACCTTTGTTAGCAGTTTTCCTTATTGGATGCTATTCAGTGGGTATTTTTCTTGTATTAATTGCACTTGGCACACGCGAAAGACGCACAGGGTCATTGGTTCGTCAACATGTTTTTCGTCCGATTTCCTCCAAATCATGAAGCTCCTACTTTATACCTTATGTTGACTGATGAGAGATACCTTAATGCTCTCCTTTCAGTGGGTCTCCTTCCATTTACTTCAACTCATCTATTCTGGAAATGATACCTAGAGTATTATGAGTACCTTGAGGCTTGCAGCCATTAGTGGTAGGTTCTCTCGCCATTGACAGTTGGGAATACATCAATGTCTCCTGATCAATGGATTCTTCAGGTGTTTGGCACCGACTCCTTTATTCACACTTGTAAGAATGTACTCGGTGCCTTGATACCTACTTTCATTATCGGTAGGATGTCTCACGTTTGTTAACGGTATACCTCAATGATCAATAATCAAACAATGTCTCATTGTGTTCGACCTCAACTCCTTTATTCACATGATGTAGACTTGCACCCTTGCAGATTTTGTGGAAGACTTGAAGACATCAGTATGTGGCTGCAACTCTCCTAAGATGTTGCTTCCTTTTCATTGGACCAGTACTTATATGACTTCAGTGATCACGTGAGATCATATTGTACTCCATTGTATATAGATATCTTCAGATTTATTTTGAGACTGGCTCTACTGGGCCTTGTTCATGACTATGACAAATTTTGGTATGTAACCACATTTTTATTTTCCTATTCATGACCAGTATAGTTGTTTGGTATTTTTTCACATGGATATGCAATGTAATTATATTGGCAACCATGTATGCAAAGCCAGTGCAGAATGTAATGAACAACTAGTTCTTCCAGTTGGTTCCCCATCACTCCACTTATGGGTTGTTTATAATGTATTTCGGCCATCACAGATACTTCTTTGACCTCACACATCAGGGGACATCTGTTATAGCAAGATTTGCCTCACCCTATGAAATATTGCACATAAGGTCTTTTTCCATTTCCCCATGCAGACTTATCATCCCTGTTTGTAAATCCCAGATATAAAAATACATGTTTTTCCAGATGTACACACCTTGTCTACTACACAACATGTGTATACGCAGGCTGCACCACTACAACCCATGTACATTGGGATTTGTGCCCCAAAATTAAAATTAATGTCGGGTTTCCATGTCACAAAAGAAGATCTATGATCCTTGGCCTTCCATATACTGAAAATGTTCCGAATCAACCCTTCAGTTCCATTTTAAGGCTATAAATGGGTCTATTACGAGCTATGGAAACGAGGAGAAACAATTCAACTATAAGAGAAAAGTTTCTCTAGATAAATTATTTACTTCATATTGAATCTACATCCCTCTGTATTTTAAATCTAAACACAGTGTTCAACCCCCAAGCTCTTCCCTTATTTTACTGAGAACTTCATTGTCTCTCTTCTATGAGCTTTCCTTTGGTGGAGGATTGAAGTGGTGGAGACCCAACTGGAAGGAACTTAGTTTCTCGGTTCCGAACCGTGCCGACACAAAATTCTGTAACATTTTCACTTTTGCTGATCATATATTAATATAAATACTCTTTTCCCGTCCAATTGATATCTTGAAAATATTTGAATTATTATTCCATGGGCGTATTTGTCATGTTTAATAATGGATTATGCTATTGAATGTGCTAACATCATATAATATCACCATATGATTTCTTTGATTGGTTGTTGAGGAATAGTTGCAGGTATATTGCTTTGGTTCAAGTGCTCAACGATGGACTTCATCGAACATATGGATGAGGTAGGCCTTTTATCTTGTCTTGCTAGCATATTTTTTTACATAGCATACTTGAGAAGAGAGTTGATTTCTGCAGTCATTTCCGTCTTTTGTGGTTTACCCTAGCCATAGAGAGATTTTCCTTGTAACAAATCTATACTCCATACTAGCATGGTGTCAATTCACCATATATAAGATATACTGGTGATCCAGGTGGATATAGGTGGCCACCCACCTATTCCAACTGACTCAAAACAGTCTTCTAGAAATTTACTATTTTTAGCAGTTTTTCGGTTTCTAAACTTTTGGGGCCATTTTGCGGGACTAAACGATGTTTTTTCATGATAGTGCATCTCAATGGTATTTTAAGGCTTTTATTGATCCCCCAAAATGAGTCTCCTCATTGATACCTTACCAACGAGCTATTGTGAACCCCAAACAGAGATCGTATGCCAAAGTTACGCCCCCGAGAAGTTGATACACCGAACTACCCAAAACGGGGTCCACAAAACTGTTGGATTTTCATCTTTTTGGGTTAGGGTTTTGGATTTTGTTTATGTTAAAAATTCCTTTGGAGCATCATTGTAATAATAATCTTCTTGCGAATGTGATTAGTCGTCACATCTCTTCTCAGAGATAAGCTGCCACCATTCTAGTGAGTCTTTCACTCTGTATTTCTACAGTTTTGTACATTTCGCTCATTAATAGAAATTGTGTATTAATGTATATATGTGCATATTGTTATATATCCAATATATCTCTATCATATTATTGTCTCTCTTTCAATATATTTGATACCACTGATCCGTATTATTTTCAGCATGAAATGAGAGCGAAGATATAACACATAAATATACACCACTGATCCAGATTATTTTCGGCACGAAATGTGAGTGGAGATATAACATAGATATATATAGATATATTGCAAGAGAGACAATAATATAGTAGATATATATTGGATATATAACAAGAGGCACATATATACATTAATACAAAATTTCTATTAATGAGCGAAATGTACAAAACTACAGAAATACAGAGTGAAAGACTCACTAGAATGGTGGCAACGTATCTATGAGAAGAGATGTGATGGATACTCACATTCACAAGAAGATGATTATTAAAATGAGGCTCCAAATAAATTTTTAACATAAATAAAATCCAAAACTCTAACACTAGAAGATGAAAAGCCAACAATTTTGTGGACCCCATTTTGGGTAGTTTGGTGTATCAACTTCCTGGGGGCGTAACTTTGGCATACGATCTCTGTTTGGGGTGAACGATAGCTCGTTGGAAAGGTATATATGAGGAGATTAATTTTGGGGGCTCAATTAGATCCTTTGAATATCTTTTAGGTGCACAGTCATGAAAAAAAAAAAAAAACATTTATTCTCTCAAAATGGCCCCGAAAGTTTAGTAACCAAAAAACTGCTAAAAATAGTAAATTGCCAGAAGACTGTTTTGAGCCAGTTGGAATAGTTGGGTTGCCACTGATATCCACCTGGATCAAATGGAATTATGCGAGTCATATACATCATCTCTAAGTTGTATGATCATGATGCTACTACATCATATCTAATTTGTACTAACATGATGCGACTAAGACATATGCATCATGTCTAAGTTGTACTAGCATGATGATAATGCATCATGTCTAAGTTGTACTAGCATGATGCATCTTAGGAAATCTATATCATATCTAATTTGTACTAGCATGATGCGAAACATCATATCTAAGTTTTACTAGCATGATACATCTCATGACATATGTATCATATCATTCACTAGTAAGGGGCTCCTCATATGGCGACGTGGGGGCTTCAGGCACGTTGGCTAGGAAAGGATTTCATTATATGCTAAAAACAAGTATTGAAATTCCTATTGTTGTTGAAGAATAGATCTAATGGATAAAAAGTGACTTCTCTAGCTATTTGAATTAGTAGGGGACAATGTCTATCCACCAAGACACTGACTATCCATGATGCCATATATCAACACTCCCTCCCAATCGAAGAATTCATCTCCTCCCTTTCAAACAAGGGAGCAATCTCCACGAGTCCCAAATTGTCCCTCAAGTATGCTGTTGGATTACTGAGAGGGGGGGGGTGAATCACTAATGAGAAATTATACCAATTATTAATCCTTTAAACCACAAAGTATATTCTTTTACTTATTCAACCATGTTCATCTGTCCATCATCAATATCTTACTGCATCATAATAATTAACATTCACCAGTGCATAATAAACAATAACAAACACATCCACACAATGCACAGTACACCAATATTTACGTGGAAACCCAATACAGAAGAAAACCACAAAATGATTTTCTTATATGTCAAGAATTACATTCAAAGAAGCACCAACTTCCAATTCTCCAGCTACAACTAGAAGGAGGCTCCAACCCCCTAGTTTCTTAGGCTACAACGCGAGGGAAGCTCCAACTCCCCAATTATCTAGCTACAACTAGAAGGAGGCTACAACCCCCTATGTTCTCCAACTACAACCACCTATCATTTCCTTGTCCAACCGCCCTTAAGTATAAGTAGAATGATGGAACCACTGTCACACTATCACTGTGAGATATACTGCTGTAAACCTGTACCAATCAACCTGCACCAAAAAAACCTGTAACAACCTGTACCATAAAACCTGTAATCAACCTGCACCAATAACTTGTAAACAACCTTTACCAATAACCTATGCCAACATGTACCATGCATCAACCTGTACCTCAACCTGTACTATAAAAAAGTGCATCAACCATGCACCAAACCTGTACAAATAACCTGTCACAACAACCTGTCCAAACAACCTATCACAACAACATGTATCATCAATCTTATCAACCAAATCAGATGTACTCACCAGGATCAATCACCAAGACAACTCTCAACCATATGCACAACATCACCAAGATGTGCATCAACCAAGCATATCACAACAACTCATAATAATCACCAAGATCAATATGTGCTTTTAATAATATACCAATACAAGTATGCTACATCATCCATAAACCATGTGTCAACAATACTACTAACAAGTGTCTCCAAACATGTACCAAGTATGTACCAATCATGCATCAACTACTTATCAACTGTGATTAATCAAGATGTATCGACATCATCAAATATACAGCTCATGTATGTGCCAACTCATCAACTACTTTTTTCAACCATGTACCCAACATATACCTCAACCATATACCAAATACATATACCAATATAACCATCAAAATTTCTCTATCAATACATCACACTATCCATAACCAAATACCATAAACCATTACATCAAACCATGTGCCACAACCTCACTATTATACAACCTCTATTTGTAACATACCTCAACAAAAATCCCTCATCAATTTAATCATGCAAATATGTAATAGACCTGGTGTATATGATCACATACCTATGAACCTTCCTTAACTTTAACAACAAGAGACTAGCATTTTCATCAAACTTTACTTTAGTCTCACATTACTAATTTTGGATTAGTCAACAACCCTAACTTGCAATAATAATAACTATGTACTTGTAATGAATAAATATATGAAAATATTAAAAAATGTTCTTCAAAGTCTTGTCTTCAATTCCTCCAGGCTTCACTACTTGGAACCTCCCAGAAAAGGAGTTATAGAAAAAATGGCATACCTTGCTGAATTATGTCTTATTCTAGAGAGAAAAATTGTAGAGCATGCTCCATACAAAACATACTACAAAATTTACTTTAACCAATACATTTGGTCTTACTAAATTTGGATCTGGTATGAAGAAGTTATGACATTTTTACCCGAAACATCTGTTTTAGACTAGTTTCAAGACTAGCCACAAACCTTATTTTCCACGGAGTGTAACTCCCAAAATATAGCGACCCACAAGATGAATTTTTTTATCAAAATTATTTGAATATGTTTTCTCAACGTCCTCTAGATGTTGTTGTTTGAATCATTGTAGAAAAAACATTATTGTGAAAATGGGGAGATGACTTGTAAATAACATACCTTAGAAAGAATAATCAAAAGACTTTATCCTCCCTTGAATTTCGGCCTTCTTTACTTCACCTTCCCTTTGAAATTTTCCTTAGATCTCCTTTGGTTACCTCAATCACTTGTATATATTCAATATGCTCTATGGATACTAATGGGAGACCCTTTCTCTCTTATTTATACTCTCCAAGTAGCTTCCTCTAGAAGTATCCACTTAACCACTTTGTCCACTTAACCACTTTGTCCACTTAGACACTTTGTCCACTTAATCAACTTTGTCCACTTAGCCACTTTGTCCACTTAACCACTTTTTCCACTTAGCCACTTTGTCCACTTAACCATTTTTTCCACTTAGCCACTTTTTCCACTTAACCAACTTTGTCCACTTAACCACTTTGTCCACTTAACCACTTTATCCAGAAATAGTAAAATCTCCAATTCTAGTTGCAACTAATTTATTTTTAATTGTTTTCTTGTTGCAACCACTTTAACCCATGACTAAGAACTTTGACTAGTCAACTTATTCTAGGAGCTTCTAGAATAATTTGACTTCTTTGAGCTTATAGGATATTCTAGATACCTCATGAGGGTTGTCCAACTTCACGTGGCCATAACTCTCTAACCGTGAGGAGTTATGTGGCATTCCACATATCACCGGAAGCGACATGAAATATACTATCCATATAGAATAGTCTTACCTGTAAATTCACTAATATTCATGCCTTTATACCTAAAATATACTCAGGTCCCTTACCCATGCCTTTGTGTTACCAAAATTCGCTACTAGACTTCTCCAAGGGTTGACATCAATCACTAAGGGTTGACATAAATCTACAATATCACTCTCCAGGGGTTGACATCAATGACAACGAACAATCCAGACCAATTTTCCATCAACATAAGCCAACTGTATAACATATTCAAACTTTATCTTGGACAAAGGCTTCGTCAAAATATCAGTTGTCTTCTCATCAGTGGAGATGTAATGGCAAACCACTTCTCCCTTGTTTGGAAAGAAGCCAAGTGTGTAAACCCATTCTTTCTTCTTGACTGACAACCAAAGATCCTCAAGTGTTTAACCCTTGGATTATTTCCAAAGAAAGCTTCTTTTGGAGTCATCATGTTCTTCAATGTATGATGAGGAATTCTATTTTGAACATATATGACTGCCATAGTTGCTTCTTCCCATAGTTTCTGGTCATTCATCATTTCCTTGATCTATTCTTCAATGGATCGAATCTTTCTTTTTGCTACACCATTCTGTTGAGGATTGTAGAGAGTAGTGAGCTCCCTCCTAATCACGAGATCTCTGTAGAATGTCTTGAAATCATCTGAGTTGTACTCTCATGCTTAGTGAGGAGGTTGAAATTGATCCACACACATCTGAGTGAACAATGTCAAAAAATTATTCTTCTTTACACACTTTGTAACACCTAGGTTTTGAAGCCCCATTTTTAAATAATGTACTGTTACAATGCCGAGAGGCCAGAGTGCCCAAACAATTATTAAGAGGCCAATGTGCCCAAGACATGTAATGTTTTTATCATTATTAATAATAAATACATGGTTAGATGCTAGACGGACAAGGACTAGAGTTATAGAGGGCTATGATTCCACAAGAGATGGGGCTTGAGGGGATAAGTGTTTATTCCTATTATAATTACCATTTTTGTCTAAGGTAGGGGATTGGTTACGTGAGCTTCTTGGGGAAGGCCAGGAAGTTCTTGATTCCCCCCCCCTGAAATTACTTAAACCCGCCTTTGGTCTGATGGGGGGGGGTTGGTCGTTGGTTAGTTTTATCCTTCACTTATGCATTCACACCATTCTATCCCTCATGCACTTTCATGCACACATCTCCATGCACCCACTTACCTATTCATTGATCCATATTTCATCCACATCTTGGATCGGGGAAAGGGAGCCAAACTACTAAATATTATCCACAAGATAGTTGGTTGTAGTGGTCGTTGGTGTGATCCGACCGTGACCTGAGGCCACATGTCTAAGATGCGTTGGACTATGTCCAACATTGCTCACAACTGCGAGTCCAGAGAGTTCCAACGTTGTTGTAGGATAAATCAGTAAATGCAGACATAAACTAATCTCCCTAGATCCACCTAGATCTAGAACAAAATGAGACAGAACATGGCACTTTCCCTAGGCTCTAATCATCGAATCTATCATCAAAGAAATGATGAGTGACATACCTTTGAATATTGCTTCCTTATGTCTTTGTTGTTCCTTCTTCTCTTTGGTGCTCTTGTGATATTGATGTCGTAAGGTTCCTTCCAAAGATTCCTTGCTTCCCACACACTTCTTACTCCAAGGATTTTGAGACCATGGATCTGATAGCTACTCACAATATATCTTGACAAAGCAAATCTCAAAGCCAATCTAACCAAGCTAACAATCTCAAGCCAAATTCAACTAACTTTCTCCATGAGAGCTCCTCTCCTTTTATAAGTTGAAGAGGATAAGGTGAGGAGGTTAGGATGATCCCACTAAATCATGAAAACGAGTAATATCCAAACCATTCGAAGACCACCTCACCATAGAAGCTTCTCCTTCTAGAAGCATCGAGAAAATGCTCATTTTTTACATGCACGGAGGTCACCACACCCTAGCTATAGTGCAGCCCAGGGAAACTCCACACCCTAGCTATAGAGAAACCTATGGAAGTCAGGCATTTCCGCACCCTGTGTATATAACAACCTGTGGAAATCCTCCAAAATAGGGTTTTTACAAAGGAAAATACAACTTCTTCTCTCAGGGAAAGTTCTTCTCCCTTCTTTCTTTAGGAATTTAGGCCACTGACCCCTCTGAAGGAAACATATAGGTTTACATCATTAACATGCATAGGGATGACGAAAATAATGTGTAACAGAGAGCCCCCCAAAGTATGAAGTTAGAACAGAGTGATAGCTGAAATACTTTGTCGAGTGTGTGTAGGGAACAAGGAACGGTCGGTCAGAAACCTACCAACAAACAAGGAAATACAATACAATAATATATTATCATTGAGGTAGGCATTCCCATACTCAGAATACAAATGACTCAAAGAATAAATGCTAACATGCAAAGATCCATGTCAAGTAAGACATGGCATGGACACCAAACATACACTGTGGATCCATGCCAATATGACTCAAATCAGAACATTGCCACCAAAAATACACTGTGGATCTATGTGTTAAAGAATCAAATTTGAACATAGCCACAAGACATACAATGTGGATCTATGCAACAATACAAGTTGAATATACTCCAACTCAACCTGAATATGTGAGAAAAGATTCAGGGTCTTCATCTCCACCACTCTATAGTACAAATCTAACCATACAAATACATGTGTTGAAGTCGAACATGGTAGAAACCACGTGATTACCAGTCATTAGTGAATACTGTTAACAAGTGAGAAAAAATCACCATTAATGTCAATGATTCCCTAGGTAATCTAGTACAATCCAATGACTGTGAATCAATGATCTGAGGTCGAACACTCGGTGGAATATCCTGATTAGGGGTCAATAATGAAAATCCACTGTCAAAAGCGAGGAGACCTTCCATTGAGTATGCAAGTTACAAGGTACCAATTAGTTTCTAAGTCTAATTCCTAGATAATGAGTTGAATTCGACAGGAAAAGACTCATCACAATAGGGCCTTAATGTATCCCCCATCAATGACATGAAACGGGTAACAATATTTGATGTAGATGAGAGTAACAAGTGATTCAGGGCTGACTCAGGGATGGCCAACGCAATAGAAGGCTTAAGGACTGTAGAAATGGCCAACACAATAAAATGATTTCTGGGTTGAACTTCTCTTTGAACATATTGACGACACGACAATTGTCTTGGAAACACTGACTCAATACCAGGGATCACAGACCAATCTTATAAAGGAGTATGAACAAGAGATGAGTGGATTTTCCAACCTAGACACAAAGCGAGTGAAAGGGTATCATGTTCACAGGTGACTCTTCCATGGAATACAGGTTTAGACACATTCCTTAAACCCATTTGTTCCCCCACCATTACTGGTGAGTACCTCTTTATTTTTACACAAGATTGAGGAGGATAACATATGCTTGAAATGTAAGCTCATCCTTTGGACGAGTCCCTCAGAGTATGTTTAATGAACCCTAAGAAGGAGTGGTTCGGTCCCATATGGGCCTTTTGATGTTTGTTTAACGAGTCCAAGGAAAGAAAACTCAGGGGTTTTTCATGTTTAGAGAGTCTTGAAAACACTTAAAGAGAACTCTCTCAGTTCATTTTTCGTAAAGTAGTCTGATGAGACCGAAAAAGAGATAAACTATTGCTCAATAGAAATTTTATTCAAATACTTTAATGAGCATGAAAATAACAAGGTCGTTCGACAATATTTTCATGTTTAGAGATTCTGAAAAGAGCTTAAAGGTGACGCCAGGTGGTTCCTTTCTCATGTAACCTTTACGGTCTGAAAAAGTGATAAACGTATACTCGGTTATATTCTCACGTATTTACAATCATGAGAAAGAACAAAGACTAATATTGGTAACTTATTCTCATGTATTTACGAGCATGAGAAATAACAAAGACTAAGCTCAGGATTGTTTTCATTTTTACGCGAGCTTTAAAACAAAACAAAACTATGCTTGGGCTTGGTTTCATTCTTACACAAGCTTGAACCAAAGGAAACTATGCTTGAGGTAGCTGGTTTCATTTTTACATAAGCTTGAACCATAGAAAACTGTGCTTGTGACTTCCCAACGCATGGTTGGGACTTAGCCCCCAGCTTAAGAAGCTAGCGGTTTAACTTCAGCATGAAGTCCAGAGGCTGTAAGCAATGTCCCCCAAACTTCTTTTCATCCAACTTCAAAGGCAGAGGAAAATGAAGCTTCAAATACTAGATGAAGGACTTGACTCAACAGAGAGGGGGAATTTGTTTCACTTGTTAACGAGCTTGACACAGGATAAGAACTATGCTCAAGAATTCAGGTTCAATCCCTAGACCTCTGTTTCATTTTTTAGCGAGCTTGACATAGAAACAAGAACTATGCTTGTAACCTTTGTTTCATTTTTTAATGAGGTTGCTACAGAGATGCAAAAACTATCCTCATAACTGGTTTCATTTTTTAATGAGATTGAAATCATAAAACCATGCTCGAAGACTCGCTTCTTGATCATGGCTTCCAAGAGGACAATGCTCCAGGAAGACACCATGTCAAGGGACAAAACTTGGTCATGGTTCCCAAGAGATCTTCACTCGACGGAAGAAACACACGCTGGAAGGAACACATGCCGAGGACCGCGATAGGGGTAAAGAGATCAGGCTCCAATATTCCTACTGAAGATATTACCATGTCAACTACCAGATCCAAGTCATAAGGGAGTGAGTTTACAGTGAGAGGCTCATCTGCATCGACAACTGAAGGCATGGGAGACAATGCCACATAATTGACCTGTGGCAGGGGTGAAACCTTATGCATATAAGAACCATTTAGGGAGGTAATCCAATCAGGGTTGATGAATGAAATTTGATCAATGGTCACAATTATTCCATCGTGAGGGAAATATATCACACGAAAAAGAGTGGACATGATAGCTTTCATGGCATATACATAATCTTGTCCAAGGAGTAAAGAGAAATCCAAGGGGTCTTGGATTACCATGACATCAATAAAGATAATTTTCCCTCCCAAAGTTATAGGAAACGAAGGAAGGGTCCCTAAAGGTTGACTAGTTATTCTGTTAAAATCTAATAGGTTCTGCGTAACTGGTGTAAGATGAGGACAACCCAAATCCTGCCAAGCAATAGAAGACAAAATACTAACGGACGCACCTTCATCTATTAGCGTCTAGAGAACATCCGGACCACAAACCTGTACTATAATCAGGAAAGGAATGTGAGATGGAATACAAGGTCCAATTAGGACACTCCAATTAAAAATGATGGCTTCGTTACTTGGGGGAGGTTCCACGGGAGAAGGAGGAATGCCCCTCGACACGGTAGATTCTGTATCAACAATAAAAATGTGGGCAGTATCGAGTTTACTCTCGATCGAGAGAGTAGGATCGACTGATAATGACGTCAAATTGACCACTTGGGTTTCACTCTCCAAGGGGATAATGGGGTCGACATGTTGAGATGAATTGACCGCTTTGGTTTCACTCTCTAACGGGAGAGTGGGATCGACCGAGGAGGAAATCAAATTGACCACTTGGTTTGCACTCTTTGGGGGGAGAGTGGGATTGATCGAGGATGGGATCAGATTAATCACTTGGTCAACTGGTCCAACTAAGGATGTGACCATATTGATGACATGAACAACCAGATTGATCGACGAAGGGACTAGATTAATCCTTCCATCAATTGCAGGTGGGTTGAGAGTTAGCTTGCGATAAGAAACTAGAAGTTCAGGCTGTGAAACAATCATGTCTTCCAATAATTTAGAGGCTTCATCCATACGAGGGAAAAGGTGAGTTTGATGACTCCCTCCACATAACCTACAAGGAAACTTGACTCTACTTTTCTTCTTCCCAAGGGTATTTTGACTAGTTGACGGGAGGTCATCAACATGTTGTTTAGAGGCTGATGACATGGGTTGGAGAGGGTGTGTAGACCATACTTCTATAACCTTCGGTAGACCAGGGAAATACTTAAGAAGATGACTACCCTTACAAATCCTGCAAGGGTACCTGGGTTTACGGGTTGTTTGGGTGATCTTGACATCATCAACACTCCCAACACGATCAACAATAACTGGTTTCTTTCCAACATGTCCGGCAGTGGCTGGAATTTTAGATCCTTGTTTATTTTTCTTCTTCTTCTTCTTCCTTTTCTTATTCTTCTTATCCACAGAGTTACTAGCTTCATAGCTTTCACTTGACGAAGAAGATGAAATGTAAGAAGACCTTGCAAGTGGATAAGGTGAAGAAGATCTTACTGGTGAAGATGATGAAGGATCAACATGAGATTGATGTTCTTGGGGGGAAGTGCTTTGTAAGGTAGTTAGAGAGGTAGTGGGGGGGCCTAGAGGGCCCATAGTGATAATAGTGGAGAGGTATCTAGAGAGGTAGTGGGGGGGCCCAGAGGGCCCATAGTGATAATAGTGGAGGCCATTCAATGTAAGGTGGACTAGGTCCACTATATTATTAAATAAGACCCACTATGGTAGTTAGATATAATA
>ML785959.1:395353-419583 GCA_009831015.1 Picea engelmannii
AATAAATGGGTAATTAGATATAATAAATGTAAGAGGACTTCTTAGAAGGTTCTACTTCTAGAAGATTCCTCCTCTAGAATGTTCTTAGGTGATGGTAGCACTATATAAAGGGATTCAAGCAATGTAATGGGACATGAAGAGAATTATTGTATTTGGAGCTGAAGCTCATTAGGAGGTTGCCCCCTCGAAGAGGCAAGTGAACATAGGATGATCCCTTCCATAATAGGATCCATTGTATGGTGTTGCCCTACCTCAAGGGTTTGGTAATAATAAAGTGTGGTTTCTTGTATATTGCTTTGTGGATCTATTATGTATTCAGTATTTGTGGTGATTATATTTGTAGATCTATTCAGGTTCTTAACAAGTGGTATCGAAGCACTTTCCTTGGGTAGACATTGTGGGCAAATATTTTTTATTTTTGCAGATTTTTTTTCGGAGCAAAAAAAAGAGGGCCATGACATTCTCGAAGTTTTCGGTATATTTCTGTGCAAAATTTGCATAAAATGGTTGTAGATCTGAGTTCCTCTCAGAAAAACACCCAATTTGAAAAAACAAATCGTCCGAAATGGAGTCCAGGAAGTCAAGATATTGAAGTTTTAAAATCTGCAAATTTTCAGGATTTTTTCCGCGGACGGCGGCGAGAATTTTTTTATTTCTGTAGCATCTGAAGGCCAAATTTTCCCAAATAAATTATATATCTGAGTTCCTTTCACAATTTCACCCAATTTCAAAAAAAACATCAGCCAAAATGGAGTCCGGGAAGTGAAGTTATGAGCATTTTAACTTCAGTAGTTGTTTAGGGTTTTTCCAGAAAAAGCCGCGATTTTCTGCCGTAACTTATTGGGTGAGTTCATAGGATGCTCAAATGGCTATTTCTTCTCAAAAACTGAAGAAATTATTGAATCATTCAAAGCCCAATTGTTTCACACATTGGATGACAGATTGGATGCATTTGTACATGGCCTCACATACAGCCTCACAAACAACTTCAATGATAGTTTTCGTAGTATTCAAGATTCATTGAATAACATGCAGAAGAGATTTCTTATGGAGGGCCTCAGGGATGAATATAATCAAGAAATATATGCTTGGTATGATTTTGAGGCAGATTTTGATGATTGGTATATGGATAGTTGTCATTTCTGGGATGACAACCACTTTCATATTTTATTTGATGACTCTATTCCACCTTCTGTAGAGAACATCAATGTCTCACATTAGGAGCTAGTTACCAACATTCAATCTACATATTCTACAGTGGTATTATTCATTCCAGATTCTACTACGACCCTTTTCTACTATGTGGATGAATCTTCTTATTTGGATCCACATGATAGGTGTTAGTCTTTGGAGCATCATTTGGAGTTGGTTATTGGGTTCCAAAATCTTCCACGGGGAGTTCACATGAGCACTTGGACATGGGACCCAGGCTTACAATGGTGGTTGGACTACTTCAGCATGGTGGATTTCCTTTCTACATGGGACCTTGGTTCTTCAGTCTTCTTCAACATTATGGTCCACAATTATCCATGGGACCCTGGTATATGGTTGTACATAAAGCGTTGATGACAACGCTTTCATAAGGGGGATGGAATGTAAGGTAGCTAGAGAGGTAGTGGGGGGGCCCAAAGGGCCCATAGTGATAATAGTGGAGGCCATTCAATGTAAGGTGGACTAGGTCCACTATATTATTAAATAAGACCCACTATAGTAGTTAGATATAATAAATGGGTAATTAGATATAATAAATGTAAGAGGACTTCTTAGAAGGTTCTACTTCTAGAATATTCCTCCTCTAGAATGTTCTTAGGTGATGGTAGCACTATATAAAGGGGTTCAAGCAATGTAATGGGACATGAAGAGAATTATTGTATTTGGAGCTGAAGCTCATTAGGAGGTTTCCCCCTTGAAGAGGCAAGTGAACAGGAGATGATCCCTTCCATAATAGGATCCATTGTATGGTGTTGCCCTACCTCAAGGGTTTGGTAATAATAAAGTGTGGTTTCTTGTATATTACTTTGTGGATCTATTGTGTATTCAGTATTTGTGGTGATTATATTTGTAGATCTATTCAGGTTCTTAACATGCTTATAAATGAAGCATTAACTGAATTCGGGACTACCTGAGTGGAAAAAAACCACACCAAAAATCCAATCGTTAGGCCTGGAAGGCTCAAAGTAGCAATGTGAGGAGGACCAATGTTTCCGTAAGAAGGAAAAACAAAAGGTTCCCCTAGAGCTGGGGTTCCTTCATTGGTCATTTCAAGAACTGACACCATTAGATAAATATCCAACCTAGAGTATGCTAGGGAAAACAAACAACACACACTAAAAATCTAATAAGCAAGCAAGCAAAAAAAATTTTCTCACAATGAACTCACTAGTTGGTGATGAAATCCAATGTTGCGGGATCAAAGTAAGAAAGGGATGAGATAGAGCGGGTGGAAAAGTTACGTTGATGATATACTTAACGGACTTACGCCTTGGTGAAATCTCCCACACATAATTGTGGGTATACCCTCCAAGGAGCCCGAGTGAGTTTGGCTAACGTCGATTCTAGGTACCGTGAAGACTTTCCCCTCCACAGTCACCTTGTGTAAATACCCTAAAAATATAGGCCACTAAGGTCACCAATTATTACAATGATTCTTGGGGAAACAGTCGACAGTCTGATCCACATGCAAATGCAGGGTATCTAGCCCAAAATTAACTTGAAAGGCTTCCACTCATCATTGTGGGTATACCTTCAAGCAACCCCCATAATATGCGGAATATATACACCAAGACCAACAAAGTAGGGTGAGTAACTCTCCCAGTCTCAATGCGAACTTGTGATTGACCCTTTTGTTAGAAGGGATTCCCAGGACAAAATGTAATAAGTGGATTTCACCGCTCCCTAACGCAAGATTATATGTTTGTTTGTAGCTTTGGAAAGTTATCTTTCACACCTATTCCAAATCCCTACAACTAATCCAATGTAGGTTTGCTACCAGAAAGTATAAAAATGTCTAATCAATTTTTTATAAGCGCTTTATTTTTAAGGCTGTTGTTACTCAAAAGGAAAATGGCGTGGAAAATATGGTGTTTTGACCGACTTGAAAGTTATGCAAAGAGATGAAGATGCAATATTTTCATTTCGATGAAAGCTATGCTACGAGAAGGAGAAAATATTTATCATTCCCATATGCACAATGTACCAAAATATATTAAACTCATCAACATCAATATCTTCAAGAAATCAAATGCAAGGATGCCCCCAATCTAATGTAAAGAAAGAAATAAATTTTTTGTTTTAAAGATAGCTAAAAGCAATAGTAGATCTATATAAAACAAAGCAACCCAAACTAAGTTTCTCTTTTAACACAATTTATTTAGAAAACGAAGTATTCTTTCACTAAACAATTCTAAAGAAAAACAATGCTTTGTAACAAAAAGACACTCAAAGAAGGAGACCAAATCTTTCAAAAGAAAACAAAGCAAAGATAAGGCGAAGATGGCTGAAATAATATTCAAAGTTGTCAAGCAGACTGTAAACAGATCATAATCAAACCCAAAAATTCACCCCAAAACCAAATCCAAGGCCTGGGTAAGGAAAAATCCATCAAAAATCAATTTTTTCACAATTTCTGTAGGCTGTAGACTAACACAATGCAGAAATCCCTGATTTCCGCAGGCCAAAGGACCAATACAGTGTGGAAACGCCGCACTGTCCCTCAAAGTAGGGTGCGGAAATCACACAAAAAATGGAAAAAATAAAAGGTGTGAAGGTTTTCCAATGAATTTTAATAGTGAGAGAGTCAAGCTGGATATCCCAATGACTCAGAAAACAGAACCCAATAAATCAAAGCAAGAAAGCAAGGAAAACTAGGAAAACAATCCGTTCCCCAGTGGAGTCACCAATTTTGTTGTAGGATAAATCGGTAAATGCAGACATAAACTAATCTCCCTAGATCCACCTAGATCTAGAACAAAACGAGACAAAACATGGCGCTTTCCATAGGCTCTAATCATAAAATCTATCATCAAAGAAAGGATGAGTGACATACCTTTGAATATCACTTCCTTATGTCTTTGTTGTTCCTGCTTCGCTCTGGTGCTCTTGTGATATGGATGTCATAAGGTTCTTTCCAATGATTCCTTGCTTCCCACACACTTCTTGCTCCAAGGATTCTGAGACCATGGATCTGATAGATACTCACAATCTATCTTGACAAAGCAAAGCTCAAAGCCAATCTAACCAAGCTAACAATCTCAAGCCAAATTCAACTAAATTTCTCCATGAGATCTCCTCTCCTTTTATAAGTTGAAGAGGATAAGGGGAGGAGGTTAGGATGATCCCACTAAATCATGAAAGCGAGTAAGATCCAAACCATTCGAAGGCCACCTCACCATAGAAGCTTCTCCTTCTAGAAGCATTGAGAAAATGATCGTTTTTTCCAAGTACGGAGGCCGCCGCACCCTAGCTATAGTGAAGCCTGCAAAAACTCTGCACCTTAGATATAGAGAAACCTGTGGAAATCAGGCATTTCCGTACCCTGTGTATATAGCAACTTGCAGAAATCCTCCAAAATAAGGTTTTTACAAAGGAAAATACAACTTCTTCTCTCAGGGAAAGTTCCTCTCCCTTCTTTCTTTAATAATTCAGGCCATTGACCCCTATGAAGGAAAAAAATAGGTTTACATCATTAATGAGCATAGGGATGATGGAAATAATGTGTAACAAGCATTGAGATTCTATACCAGTTGCGCTGGAGCCCAAATTAAGGAGAAGGAATGCCTGAGGGACTGCGTGGTAGAGAAGGGTGGAGGCCCGTTCTCTCGAGTGGTGCAAGATGGGTAGAAGAGAGTTGGGTACTTGGATTGGTGTGAGAGATGGGAAGGCTGTGAGAGCTTGGGTTCTGACTGGTTTGGGAGCCAAGTAACACTCTGGAACCGTCCTTGTGGATTGACAACCCTGGCTCGAGGTTGATGCTGCTATTGAGTTTTGGAACAATATTGTCTACGGTTGGGTGGAATGTCCTTGGTCTGTAGCCAGTTGGTGTCCTCTTTCATAAAGATAATTTATCTCTGTTATGGTATCATTTACATGTATATGAATGTATTTCCCCTATGTATATTTAATTATCATTTAATTGAATCTTTAGACTATGCATGCTTGCTGGATATTGCTGTGTATGTTGTTAAATTCTTTTCTTTTATGAATCCTTAAATTTTAAAAGGTATCTGTAAGAGAAAGAAGTCCAAGGGCGGGCTTGAAGTTAGTGTACCCCATCCTGTGGGTGGCTGGGTATGTTATAGTTTGGTATCAGAGCTTCTGGTTGAAACACCGGGTTGGTATGGGCCAGGTCTGTTGGTTAGAGTCTTGTGGTTAAGATCGAACTTTGGCTCATGAAGACACACGTATCGACCTCTGGCTCATGAAGACACACGTATCAAACTCTGTCTCATGAAGACACATGTATCAAGGATGTATCGACCATTCATTCTAGAAGACACATGTCGAAGGATCATCAACTTAGGGTAAAAGCAATCCGAGAGAAAGTGAAGGAGGAAGGTTTTAAAATTCCGAAGCCCGAAGAGCCGAAGTGATTCACAACCGCTGATCTATGGGAGGACACCTGTCGATAGATCATGAACTCCGGGTAAAAGCGTTCCAGGAGGAGGTAAGTGAAGAAAGTTGAGACTCCCGAAGCATGGAGTCTCGAAGTGGATCTCGATTGTTGATCGTGAAAGAGGACGAGGATCGTTGATCCGGTCCTGGCTGAAAGTTCTGAAGTCTCGAAGCTCTGGACAAGCACTTTTTCAGCTAAGCACAGGGTCATGGCCGTGGTCATATGTAGATTGGGAGCTGAGGGAAGGAGGGATAAGGGATGAATTGGTTGTCTTCGAGACAAAAAAGTGCTAAGGAAGAATTTAGCCGTGGTTGCTAGCCATGGTCACCTAGGAAGGTGGTTTGAAGGAAGCACCTACGTAGGATTAGATTCTATGTCGACCAAGGATAACATGAGAGTGTTATTTTTAGAGAATGGGGATATGATCTCCATGAACAAAAAATAAAGAGACCTGTAGCATGGTTTGGCAATTTTGTTTATCATATGCATAATTCTAACAAAATGGTCGCTTGTACATTTTGCATAATTAAGGGGTTTAAGCACATCAAATCAAGATGCATATTGAGGAAATGGAAGAAGGTGAGGGAGCCTCCAGTCATGATAAGGAGGCTGAAGGCTAGAATACTAGAGTTGGTAATGCATAGACATAGTCCAATGGATGCAAGGGAAAAGGAGAGCAGAAACATTATTGGAAATGGTAAGAAGCCTAGATATGGAAGTGCATAACTACAAAGCAGACAATAACAGATTGATGAGAGAGAAAAGTCAGATAAATGCTCGAGTATTGCAGAGCTTAAATTAGTTGCAGAGACAAAAGAAGAATGAATCAAACTCAAGAAAAGAGGAAGAAGGCATGTGACATGAAAGAAGGAATGATCATGGAAGAGATGGTTATTCCAGAAGTGCTAGCAGAGCCCATGGACACCACTCACCTCCTTACCTAGAAAGAAGGTTTTATGCATCGAAAGATCCCGTAATCAGTCCAGAGGTGTCTCCTCTCAGACACCAAAGAAGGAAAAAAGAGATAGATAGTTTGCAAGGAGAGCTGAGGAAGCTCAAGACACCTTCCTTCGACGATGAAAGAGAAAGGGAAGATGATGCTGAAGCATGGTTTCTTGGGCTCATGATATATTTTCAGTTGCAAAACTATTCATCAAACCTGGAAGCTAGGAATGCAACCTACCATTTACACATGAAAGATGCAATGTGGTGGGACCAACTGAAGCAATTGGAACATGTTAATGAAAGTATGATCACTTGGAAGAAGTTTAAGAAGTAATTCCATAAGGAGTACCTCTCAGAGCATTTCTATGACAAGAAAATGCAAGAATTTTTTGAACTCAGGTTGGGAAGCTTGACTATGGCAGAGTACAAGAAGAAGTTCTTGGGATTGTTAAAGTATGTCATGTTCATTGGTGATGATAAAGTGTAAATACAAATATTTCTAAGTGGGCCACCAACCTTTTATAAGGAAAAGATCAAGTATGATGAACCCAATACCTTGACTGAGGCCATCAGGAAGGCTAAATACCTGTATGAGCAAGGCCAACGAAGAGAATCCCTGTAAAAATCTTGGAAGGAAAAGAAAAATGTGAAGTCCGATCAGAGTAGGAAAGGATTCAAACCTCCCTTCAATAGGAATGAGCCTAATAGAAATCATCAAGATCAGTATGCTAAGGGAGATTTCAAGAAAGAAGATTCCTTGGGAAAAAGGGGAAGACCACCAATCCAATGCTGGGGATGCAAGGAAGATCACCTGTACAAGGATTGCCCACACAGAAAGGATAGAGTGAAGACTATGCACAACATCCAAGAGGCTACACAATTCAAAGATATGGGAAGAATCTATGCAGCTTTAGATGATCGACAAGAAAAGTACTAGTCCAATATGATTGAGGTGGAAGATAAGATCATAAATCGTCCTGTTGCTATTTTGATTGATTCAAGAGCAAGTCATTGCTACATTGATCCTAAGATAGTGGATATATTACATTTCGAGAAAAGTAAACTTGGAAAAGCAAGTTTGGTTCAGTTAGCCACTGGAACCAAAAGAAGAGTCCATGATATGGTCAGAAGTTGTTCCATATATCTTAATGGAATTAATAGTAGTATTGATCTAAATATCATACCATTGTGGTCTTATGATATTTTTTTTGGAATGGATTGGTTGGAAAAGCATCATGCTGTCCTAGATTGTCATATCCAAAAATTAACATGTCTTGATGGAAATGGAAAATAAAGAACTATGAAAGGAGTTCCAAGACCCATCTCTATAAGGGATATTTCATCCTTCCAACTAAAAAAATGTTTTAGGAAGGGATTTCAATTGTATGCAACTCATGTGGAAGAGATAGATAATACAAAAGGGCCAAGCCTTGAAGATTTATCGGCACTACAAGAGTTTGAATATGTATTCCAATAAATACTCGGATTTCCACCAAGAAGGGAGATAGATTTATCGATTGATTTAGTGCCAGGAGCTGCCCCGGTGTCAAAAACACCTTACAGAATGAGCACACGAGAGTTAAAAGAATTTTAATATGTTGAAGGAATTACTTACTAGTGCACCCGTGTTACAGATTGTTGACCCAAATTAAATTTTGGTGGTATGTACAAACACATGTAAGGAAGGACTTGGGGGAGTCCTCACGCAAAATGGACATGTCATTGGATATGAGTCCAGAAAGATTAAGGAACATGAGAGGAACTATGCCACCCATGATTTGGAACTTGATGCCATTGTTCATGCCTTGAGGATGCAGAGGCATTATCTCATGGGCAAAAAATTCGAATTAAGGACAAACCACATTGGCCTCAAGTATCTTTTTGAACAACTGACCTTGAATGCCAGGCAAACAAGATGGATAGGGTTTTTAAGCGAACATGACTTTGATATCAATCATATTAAGGGAAAGGAGAATAAAGTTTCCGATCCACTTAGTAGAAGAGTGCATATCATGCATGATACTACTGTCAGTATGCATCCGTCAGACTTGAAGAGCAGAATTTTAGATGGAGTTGTTACAAACCAGCATTACCTACAGGTAAAGGAAAGGTTACATCAAGGAGATGTACAACAGAAAATAAAGTAGTATGAGATAAAGGAAGAAAAAATACTCATGCATAAAAAATAGAATCTATGTTCCTAGTTCTGGAGAACTGAGGAATTTGGTACTGAAGGAAATGCATGATGTTCCTTATGCTGGACATCCCAGTTACCATAAAAAAATTACAATAGTAAGAAGCTAGTTCTTTTGGCAAGGAATGAAGAAGGATGTGGCCAATTACATCTCTCGATGTATGGAATGTTAGAAGGTGAAGGCTGATCATAGGCACCCAACGGGTTTGCTGCAACCATTGCCAATCCCAGAGAAGAAATGGGAAGTGATCACCATGGATTTCATCACAGGATTACCCAAAATGAATAATAGACATGATTCAATCATGGTGGTGGTTGACAAATTAACAAAGGCCGCTCATTTTGTGCATGTGAAGACAACACATACAATGATTAATATTGCAGAAATTTTCATGAAGGAAATTGCTAGGTTGCATGGGATACCTAGGACAATTGTCTCAGACAAAGATACAAAATTTACCTCCAATTTCTGGAGGGGACTGTTTAAAGGATTTAGCACAAATCTAAACTTTATCACATCATATCATCCCCAGAAAGATGGGCAAACATAGAGAGTCAATCGAATAATTGAAGACCCACAAAGAATGTATGTGATGGATAAGCCATATAAGTGGGAAGATTACTTACACTTGGTTGAGTTTGAATATAATAATGGGTATCAAGCTTCATTGAGAATGAGCCCATTTGAAGTCTTGTACGGTAGGAAATGCGATACTCCTGTAAGCTTGGACAACTCAACAGATAGAGTGGTACTTGGGCCAGAGTTGCTTAAGGACATGGAAGACCAAGTGGTCAAGATCAAGTAGAATTTAAAGGCAACTCAAGATAGTCAAAAAGTTTATGCAAACAAGAACATGACATATAGAGAATTTAAAGTAGGGGAGCATGTACTTTTGAAAGTGAAGCCCAATAAAAGCTCTTTGAAATTGGGTAGTTGTACAAAGTTGGCAGCCAAATTTTGTGGTTCATTTGAAGTATTGGACATAATAGGACCAGTTTCATACATGCTTGCATTTCCTGCTTCCATGAATGTGCATAATGTATTTCCTGTCTCTTTACTAAAGAAATATGTACATGATCCTAACCATGTTATTGATTGGCATCTGATTCAGGTAGAGACAGAGGGATATTTTCAGGTTCATCTAGTGCGGGTATTGGACATAAAAGTCAAAATACTCCGGAATTGAGTTATAGAGATGGTAAAAGTTCAGTGGACCTGCTACGGTCTTGAAGATGCTACCTGGGATCATAAATATGCCATGCAGGCATAATACCCACAACTTTTTGAATAAATTTGAGATTTTTATCTCTATTCTTTATATGCACTGAGGACAGTGCCAAAATAAGGGGGAGGGGATGTAACACCCCAGGTTTTGAACCCCCATTTTTAAATAATGTATTGTTACAATGCTAAGAGGCCAGAGTGCCCAAAAAATTATTAAGAGGCCAGTGTGCTGAAGACATGTAATGTTTTTATCATTATTAATAATAAATACATGGATGGATGCTAGACAGACAAGGACTAGAGTTATAGGGGGCTATGATTCTACAAGAGAGGGGGCTTGAGGGGATAAGTGTTTATTCCTATTCTAATTACCCTCTTTGTCTAAGGGAGGGGATCAATAACTGTTGGCATAGGGGCATACCCAGGGTTCAACACTCAAGAGCGCACCAAAAAAGCCCTAATTACCGACCCTTTTGGCAACACCTGCGAAGCAGATGAAGTCTCACCCGAGGTAGAGGCATGGGTGGTTGCAAGACTTTGGTGTCTGCAACCTTAGCTGGGACACAGATATATGATTATATCATTTACAGAGCACTTAGCATCGATCATTTGTCAATACTCAACCCTTATTATACTTCACAGACAACACAGAGCATCGCGGTGTACACTCAGATCTACAATATTTCAACACTTAGCCATAGTAACCCAGATCAGATCCAGTAGATCAACACTAAACATCCTCATACACATCAGATCTAACAATCATATATATCTACGAAGAATAGAGCATAAGTTGATATATCAAAGCACATAGCATAAGAAAAAACACATTGATTCAAAGCACTGAGCATAACACACAGATTTACGTGGTTCACCCCCACCTTGGGGCTATGTCCACAAGATATTCTTCTTTGTTATCGTCTTCAATCTGTTACAAGAAAAAAGCCTCCAAAACCCTTCTTCTCATAGGACACAAGATCTGCGTAGCTCGCTAGATCCTTCCTCCTTGCGTTATAACACTTAAATTTCTATAGAAACCTCACAGTAACTTGCACTTAGCCTTGCAGGACTTACACAATTGACACAGAGAAATTATTCAACATCACATAGATGCACTACCAATTCCACTAAGCAATCACATGTACTACTTCTTACATTGCCTATACTTCTATTTATACATTACAAATGTGGGCCTAAGCATGGGTAAACCCACGGGTTGACATCCATTTCCCATTACATTAACCCAAAACCCTAAAAGGGGCCAAAAGTGGACCGAGATCCTGTGATCTCTGTTTCTCCTGGCACTCCATCTTTGACAGGCTTTCGAAGTCCAAAAACAGTCAAATATGACCAAGTGTTCCTCAAAACTTGGTCAAGGGACAACAGGCCCCCAACACTTACCCGTGACTCGTCCCGAGTCACTCTAGTCTGATCAATTCCACCTCGAATGCCTCGAGCTTGGCTCGAGCTACTTTGACCTGCTGCAGTGAAACAACCTCTTTCTCAGTGAACTCCTGGATCACTGCGTCATTTACTAGCCCTTCCAGGAATTGTTATGCGGTGATTACAACTTGTTCAAGCTCGACTCCCTGGATTTCAACTTCAGTGAACAGTTGGCATGCCTTTTCTTGGATTGGTTGAAGTCGTTGGGAGACTTCCATCACTTTACTTTGTAGCGTGTGTACCTGTTGTTGGGTGGTGTGTTTTTCTGTAAATATCTTCATTCTTTCGACTGGGTTCAAGGTCTTCAGCTACACCTATAACGTATCTGTGTGATTCTTTACTTCTTGGAGCTGTGCCTCCAATGCCCGCAACTCTAGATTCTTTGTGAGGTTCTCATAAGTTTGGGTGCTTCTAGCGCTTAGTTGCTTGCATTCCAAGGCAAAGGTTTTTAGTCGTCCAACTGCGCTATAGGCAGTTGCCTCCCTTAGATCTCTTATTTCTTGAGGAGTCTCGGGCATGGTACGAAGTTCCAGATCTGCAATGCGATGTTGAAGTTGCTGGATTACTTCTTCAAGTTGTGCCACTTGCTGTGGGACACGTTCTTCAATATTCACTTCCAGGGATGATTTTAAGAATGAAAATTTATATTAAAATGTAGAAACTTGGGCTAATCTTACTAGTCTTTAATATGCCAAATGTAGATTGTTTGACGATAGATTTGTAAAATATTCAAATTTCTAAGGATTTCATATAGTTTCTATAAACTTTTAGTGATTTTTAAGGTAAAATAATTTTATTCTATGGAATTTGGGCTAATCATTTTTACAAAAAATGGAAATTGGCGAATATTTTTTGGGGAAAAACCTTGGAAAATTAGCCCATTTGCGAAATTTAGCCCCTAAAATCATCTATGTTCACTTCTATGACCATCACAGAGATAAGTACTTTGTGAACCCTTTCCTGTACTTCAATTTGCTTTGTTAGCAACTGGTCCTTGCTTTGCTATAACTGTGCTTTTTCCTCATCCGACTTCGCTTGTAGGGCAATATTTTCCCATTCTGCCTTACTTTGTTGTTCTAAAAGTGCGCTCTGTACTTGTGTCAAAGCCTGGGTGGCTTGCGCTGTGTCTTATTGAGAACGTCGAAGGTGATCTTCGACTTTATCGATGATCTGGTATAATTGGGTGGGCTCATTGCCTATTCCTGCCGTTCCAATTGTCAAGGGCACAATAGAAACTTCTCAGTTGGACTGGAGTGCCTACTGAACTTCATGAAGTTCACCCTTGATTCGGATGAATACCTCCTCCTGCTTCGCTTCTTGCTTTTTTGTGATCTCTAGTGAAGCATCATTCAACACAATGATTAAGAAGTCGAAGTTGTCCGGTGTGAGGGTAGTCTTAAACGTAGTATGGGTGGCCTTAGTTTTCTTTCAGGATGAGGGATTTGGTAGGGTAATATTCCTTTTCTTATAGGGATCCTCCTCCTCTCTAGGTGGATTAACCTCACCTTTGTTTTTCTCAACTTTTGTGCCACCTAGTTCTTCACCATCACCTCCCTGCGCAGGTGAGATCGAATTAGTCTTCGTGGATGTGCTATGGACATCTTGAACTTCATAATCCTTCTTAGTCTTGCTTGGTCTAGGTGTATCTGGCATAGCTTCAAGGCTATCCACATCGGGCATTTCTGTAGGGTCCGTTGCAACAAGGAGGTCCGCCAACCATTCCTTGGTAATCTTCTCCAAATCTTCTTCTGTCAACTTGTAGTATGAATGGATCTACTGTTTGTGCTCATCTGCGCGTGCTGTGATATAGGTGAAGTGGCGGTATGCACTGAATTTTATCAAAGGTCTAAGCCTATGAAGTGTGTTTTGGGTGAGGCACGGTTTATACTGGATTGCATTCTTCAATTGGTTGTAATAGTCATGGAAGACGACATTGGACTGCCACTGCTTGTTCATGTTGCTGGAGTACCACAACGTACAAAACTTCACGGCCAGTGGTTCAAAGGGTTCGATCTCTGGAAAAGTGGCACCTTCTGGTAGCTCCCAGGCTATGAAAGTGATTAGTATGAGAAACCAACTAAAGTGGAACTCATACCCTTGGTCTTGCACTTCTTTGCAATCAATCTCTAGCTGGTTTACAAGGTACCGCGCCCAGTTCATCTGTAGTCCCTCGATGCACTTCCCTGTGAGGTCAACTACGAATCCAGTCACTTGTGTTGGTCTGTTCTTGAGAACTATCTTGCCCGTGATCTACACCACTCTGGATAGAGGCTACCTTGTAGCCTCGTGTGCCTTTCTCGACATTGCCATAAGTTTCTTTTATCCTCTGCGCTAGTGCTCGGTCTGAGGTCTTTCCAGGGTTAAACTTCTGTGGGTCAGGGCCTTGCATACTAAGTCCTGTGATCTAATTTATCAAGGTCGGATCCAAAGTGATGTGACAGTCCAACCATAAGTATCCTCCATGGTAGTAGGACAACAACAACTTGACGCATGCGTTGCCTTCCTGGTGTCTGCCGAAGTGTGGGATATTCATTACATTAAGCAGTGTGGAGTGAGCTAGGTTCTGGGTCCATGACTGTGGGACAAACTTAGAATTCTTACCTTTGGTCCTGGTTAAGTACTTATGCGGGGCTAAAAAATCTATAAGCTTTACGATCTCCAAGGTTAAAATCACTAAATTTCAATGCTGCGAGCTTATCCCGGTTAGCACGAACTGCGTGCTCCCCTTTCAGAAGGTACGCAGTGATCAAAGAGTACTTGAAGTCTTGAGGTACACTGTCATGGTTGATGGAACTGCTTAAAGGTGGTAAGTAAGTAGGTAGAATGCGTGGGATAAGCTTGTCATTTGCGATGTCATCCATGTGCTCGGTCTGTTTCTCATCGATCGACCGAGATGGATCGACGCGAGTAGTGGAAGGGGAGGCCTGGAGTCCTCTTGTTGACGATGATTGGACTACTATAGATAATCCTTTCTTTGACATGACTCTCTCAGTCATTAAGTCAATCAAAACTTCTTCAACTACTTTCTCAACAACGCTTAGCTCGTCCGACATACAATCTTGGGTCAACTAGCTCGGGTGTGAAATGAATTCAGAGACTACAGTGAATGGTATGGGAACATGGAAATGATCACAGGGTGAAGTAATCTCAGGTTTTGGGCTCAAATTCTCACTTAGCAAAAAGTATTCTCGGTGCGTAGCGCGACGGACTAAGTAGGGAAACTTAGCAACGGTCTGCTTGTAATGGGTATGAGGCTGCATTATCTTATGTTTTGTCCATTATGGCACAGTCTAATGGTCTAATTGTGAGCCATAAATGCTTTTCGACCTGTTCGGAGTGACAATCGAATGATTATATTGGCTTCCAAAGGCTATATTACTTCCCCTGGGCGAAGTGGCATATGTCATTGTTCTGATATCCCAACGAAGCTCCAATTCTGCAAAGTGTTTTGCTGTGAGGTATTCTCTGGGATCTTCTGTAATTTTTCAATCTTAGCCTTCCTCTTACTTAGCTTTCTAGCCTTGTTTCCAATGAGCTTCTTCTCGGTGATTCTCTTCCCATTTTGATTCTTATTTTCCTTGGATATAATCACTTCGTGCTGGTGAGATTCTCTCCTAGGGTTTTGGTATATCACTTCTTCTTTGTCTGGGGTAGAAATTTCAACCTTTTGTGTAGCTTTGGCCTCGACATCTGGGCTTCTAGTGTCAGATGGCTTCGAGTAGTTCTCCTGTGCTTCTATCAACTGTGCGATCCTTTTAGTCATGAAATCTTTTAACTCTTGTTTCTGATGTTCTAAAAACTCGTCTTCTTCCTTCTTTATGGCTTGATCTCTTTCAATCCATGGTTTTCTGAGTAGCATAGTAAATGGGGCGTTGTCCTCAATGAATTTGATAATCTCAAAATATTGTTTTGTCGAAGTTCCATTGACTGTCATAGGTAATTGAGGGAGTTTTCCACATAACATCATCAATTTTCCTCTGAATAGTCCTATTCCTCCCAATGAAGGAATCATGGCAGGCTTCCCTATAGCTTCCCAAGTTCTTTCTGGCGTAATGTTCACTTGTGTTTCTTCATCAAGAATGCAATCAATGTCGAAGTCCCCTATTCTTTCTTCGACTTGCTCCTTTTCTTTGAATATCTCTAGTAATAAGACATCTTTATGTTCCTTCAGGGTTTCTTTCATCTGTATTAATACTTTCTCTGATTCCTACTGGGTTTTTTTCTTTTCTGGATCTGCCTTATGGTCTTCTTGATTCAGATTTATCCTTTCAATCTTAGCGATCATTCTAGGGAAATCCAATACCTCATGGTCCCTAGCTTTGCTACACAGACAACTAGGTCTTCTACCAGGGCATTCCTTAGCTAGATGGCCTGGTTTTATACAAATGTAACATAGAATTAATCCTCGCTTTCTTTTAAATGATCCCCAACCTCTTATGTATTGCACACTAGAATCGTGATAGCTAACCTGCAGAAAATTCTTTCTAGGATCCTGCATCCATTTGTTAGTCTAAAAATTCTTTCTATGCATAGGTATAACATATCTATCATTATACTTATAAGATCTATTCATATCAAACTTTCTTTCATCTATTAATGCCCTAGTTTTTAAGCTAGGACGAAATCTATCAAACATACCTAGATCCATGCTCTAGAAACAAAAAATTTCACTTTTCTTACTTCTACAGAGCACAAAGCTTCCAGATCTAAGAACTTTTGACTATTCTTACCTTTATTAGAGCACATAGCTTACATATCTTACCTCTTTTCTACATATCTGACCTCTTTCTTTCAAAAATTTCCACTTTTAATTTTCTTAGAGAACAAAGCATTCAGATCTCACTTCTTTTCTTCAGATATGATCTTCCTTTCTTTAGATATGACCTTATTCCTGGCACAAAGCTTCACAAGTCGAGTAAAAAAATGCACTCTAGGGTAACATATCTACGCACAGAGATTTATTTTGCACAAAGTTTCTTCTTCCTCAGTTCCCAACAATCATAGTTTCAGGTCCCGGCAACATAACCATTTTTTGGCACAGGGGAAGACCTAGGGTTCAACGCTCAAGAGTGCACCAACAAAGCCCTAACTACCAACCCTTTTGGAAACACTTGGAAAGAATATGAAGTCTCACCTGAGGTAGAGGCAGGGGTGGTTGCAAGACTCAGGTGTCTGGAACCTTAGCTGGGACACAGATATGTGATTATATCATTTACAAAGCACTTAGCATCTATCATTCATCAATACTCAACCCTTATTATACTTCGTAGACAACACAGAGCATCACGATGTACACTCATATCTACAATATTTTAGCACTTAACCATAGTAACCCAGATGAGATCTAGTAGATCAAAACTAAGCATCCTCATACACATCAAATCTAAAAATCATATATATCTAAGAAGAACAGAGCATAAGTGGATATATCAAAGCACATAGCATAAGCAAAAACACATTGAATCAAAGCACAAAGAATAACACACAGATTTACGTGGTTCACCCCCACCCTGGGGCTACGTCCACGAGATCTTCTTCTTTATTATCGTCTTCAATCTGTTACAAGCACAAAGCCTCCAAAACCCTTCTTTGCATAGGAAAGAATATCTACATATCTCACTAGATCCTTCTTCCTTGCGTTACAAAAATTAGCTTTCTATAGCAACCTCACAATAACTTGCACTGAGCCTTGCAAGCCTTACACAGTTCGCACATAGCACTTATTCAACATCACATAGATGCACTACCAATTTCACTAAGCAATCACATATACTACTTCTTACATTTCCTATCCTTCTATTTATACATTACAAAAGTGGGCCTAAGTGTGGGTAAACCCATGGGTCGACATCCCTTTCCCATTACATTAACCCAAAACCCTAAAAGGGCCCGAAAGTGGACAAAGATCTCGTGATCTCTGCTTCGCCTGGCGCTCCATATTTGACAGGCTTTCGAAGTCCAAAAATAGTCAAATATGACCAAGTGTTCCTCAAAAATTGGTTAAGGGCCAATAGTAACGTGATCTTCTTGGGGAAGGCCAGGAGGTTCTTGATCCCCCCCAAAAAAAATTACTTAAACCCACCTCTGGTCCGATGGGGAGGTTGGTCGTTGGCTCATTTTCTCCTTCACTTCTGCATTCAAACCATTCTATCCCTCACGCACTTTCATGCATGCACCTCCATGCAACCACTTACCCATTCATTGATCCATTCGTCATCCACATCTTGGCTCGGGGAAAGGGAGTCGAATTGCTGAAGATTAGCCATAGGATAGTTGGTTGTAGTGGTCGTTGGTGTGATCCAACCATGACATGAGGTTGCATGTCTAATATGTGTTGGCTTGTGTCCAACGTTTCTCACGGCTGCGAGTCATGAGAGTTCCAACATTGAGATTCTAGACCAGTTGCGCTGGAGCCCAAATTAAGGAGAAGGACTGCCTGAGGGACTGCGTGGCAGAGAAGGGTGGAGGTCCTTTCTCTCGGGCGGTGAAAGCTGGGTACTTGGATTGCTGTGAGAGTTGGGAAGCCTGTGAGAGCTTGGGTGCTGACTGGTTTGGGAAGCCAAGTAACACTCTAGAACTGTCCTTGTGGATTCATAGCCCTGGCTCGGGGGTGACGTTGCTGTTGAGTTTTGGAACAATAATGTATATGGTTGGGTGGAACGTCCTTGGTCTGCAGCCAGTTGGTGTCTTCTTTCATAAAAATAATTGCTCTCTGTTATGGTATCATTTACATGTATATGAATGTATTTACAATGTGTATATTTAATTATCGTTTAATTGAATATTTAGACTATGCATGCTTGCTGGATATTGTTGTGCATGTCTTTAAAGTCTTTTCTTTTATGCATCCTTAATTTTTAAAAGGTATCTTTTGGCACAGGGGTAGACCCAGGGTTCAACGCTCAAGAGTGCACCAACAAAGCCCTAACTACTGGCCCTTTCGGCAACACCTGTGAAGCAGATGAAGTGTCACCCGAGGTAGAGGTAGGGGTGGTTGTAGGACTCAAGTGTTTGCAACCTTAGCTAGGACATGGATCTGTGATTATAATACTTAATACAACTATTAGCACCGTTAGTTCCTTAATATGTAATCACTATTCACTTCGTTGATACAACAGACCTTCGCAGTATTCACACCAATCTACAGTATTCAAGCACTTAGCATATACAAATGAATCAGAATGAGCATACCAAGCACTAAACATGACTATCTAGATCAGATCTAACATTCTCACATATGATAAGCACAAAGCATAAATATATCTATCTAAACATATCATAGCACTTAGTATATAACATATGAACACATCAAGACAAAGCAAAAAGCACACAACACAATGTTTACGTGGTTCACCCCCACCCTGGGGCTACATCCACCAACTCTTCTTCTTTGTTGTCTTCAATCAATCGGTTACAATAATAGAGCCTCAAAACCCTTACTTTGCATAGGACAAAATATTTGTGGAGCTCGCTAGATCCTTCTTCCTTGCGCTACAACACAAATCCTTCTACAGTCTCTCACAGGGACTTGCCCTCAACTCTGCAAGTCTTACACAAAATGCACAAATCCTTGATCACATAGATTCAACTCTTGGTACTTAGCCTACATCACATAGATATATCATCCAATTTGACTAAGCAATCACATCGACTTCACATCTACTTCTTACATTGCCTATCCTTCTATTTATACATTACAAAAGTGGGCCTAAGCGTGGGTAAACCCATGGGCCGACATCCCTTTCCCATTACACTAACCCAAAACCCTAAAAGGGCCCAAAAGTGGATCAAGATCTCGTGATCTCTGCTTCGCCTGACGCTCCATATTTGACAGGTTGTCGAAGTCCAAAAATGGTCAAATATGACCAAGTGTTCCTCAAAACTTGGTCAAGGGCCAACAGGCCCCCAACACTCACCTGTGACTTGTCCCGAGTCACTCTGGTCTGATCAATTCTGCCTCGAATGTCTCGATCTTGGCTCAAGCTACTTCGACTTGCTGTAGTGCAACAACCTCTTGCTCAGTGAACTCTGGATCACTGCATCGTTTACTAGCCCTTCCAGGCATTGTTCTACGGTGATGACAACTTGTTCAAGCTCGACTCCTTGGCTTTCAACTTCAGTGAACAGTTGGCATGCATTTTCTTGGATTGATTGAAGTCATTAGGAGACTTCCATCACTTTACTTTGCAACATGTGTAACTTTTGTTGGGTGGCATGTTGTTTTGCAAACCTCTTCATTCTTTCGACTAGGGTCAAGGCCTTCAACTGTGCCTATAGCGTATCTGCTTGCTGCTTTTCTTCTTGGAGCTGTGCCTCCAATGTCTGCAACTCTGGATTCTCTGTGAGGTTCTCATAAGTCTGGGTGCTTCTAGCACTCAGCTGCTTGCATTCCAAGGCAAAGGTTTTTAATCGACCAACTGTGCTACGGGCAATTGCCTCCCTTAGATCTCTTATTTCTTGAGGAGTCTCGGGCACGGTACAAAGTTCCAGATCTACGATGTGCTGCTGAAGTTGCTGGATTATTTCTTCAAGTTGTGACACCTACTGTGGGACACGTTCTTCAATATTTACTTCTATGACTGTCACAGAGAGAAGTGTTTTGTGAACCCTTTCCTGTACTTCAAGTTGCTCTACTAGCAACTAGTCCTTGCTATGCTGTAACTGTGTTTTTTCCTCATCCCACTTCACTTGTAGGGAAAGTTTTTCCTGTTCTGTCTTACTCTGTTGTTATACAAGTGCGCCTTATACTTGTGTCAAATCCTGGGTGGCTTGCACTGTGTTTTCTTGAGCTCATCGAAGGCGAGCTTCAACTTTATTGACGATATGGTGTAATTAGGTGGGCTCATTGCCTGTTTCTACTATTCCAATTGTCAAGGGTGCAGGAGAAAATTCTCGGATGGAATGGAGTGCTTGCTTCACTTCTTGAAGTTCACCCTTGATTCGGCTGAATACCTCCTCCTGCTTCACTTCTTGCTTTTCTACGATCTCTAGTGAAGCATCATTCAGTGCAGCGATTAAGAAGTCGAAGTCGTCCGGTGTGAGGGTAGTCTTAAATGTAGTCCGGGTGGCCTTAGTTTTCTTTCGGGATGAGGGATTTGGTGGGGTAATCATCCTTTTCTTAGAGGGATCCTCCTCCTCTCTAGGTGGAGTAACCTCATCTTTGTTTTGCTCAACTTCTGTGCCACCTAGTTCTTCACCATCACCTCCCTGCGCAGGTGAGATCGAAGTAGTCTTCGTGGATGTGTTATGGAAATCTTGAACTTCATCATCCTTATTAGTCTTGCTTGGTCTAGGTGTATCCGACATAGCTTCAGGGATTTCCACATTGGACATTTCTGTGGGGTCCATTGCAACAAGGAGGTTCACCGACCATTCTTTGGTAATCTATTCGAAGTCTTCTTCTATCAACCTGTAGTATGAATGGAGCTGCTGTTTGTGCTCATTAGCGCGCACTGTGATATAGGTGAAGTGGTGGTCCGCGCTGAATTTTTTCAAAGGTCTAAACCTATGAAGTGTGTTTGGACTGAGGCATGGTGTAGACTGGATTACATTCTTCAATTGCTTGTAATAGGTGTGGAAGACGACATTGGACTGCCACAGCTTGTTCATGTCGCTGGAGTACCACAATGTACAAAACTTCACGACCAGTGGTTCGAAGGGTTTGATCTCTGGAAAAGTGGCACCTTCTGGTAGCTCCCAGGTGATGAAAGCAATTAGTATGAGTAACCAACTAAAGTGGACCTCATACCCTTGGTCTTGCGCTTCTCTGCAATCAAGCTCTAGTTGGTTTACAAGGTACTGCGCCTAGTTCATATGTAGTCCTTCAGTGCACTTTCCTGCGAGGTCAACTACGAATCTACTCACTTGTGTTGGTTTGTTCTTGTGAACTAGCTTGCCCGCGATCAACTGACAGGCAAGGGAAACTGTGCCACTCTAGATAGAGGCTACCTTGTAGCCTCACATTCCTTTCTCAACATCACCATAAGTTTCTTTTATCCTCTGTGCTAGTGCTCGGTCTAAGGTCTTTCTAGGGTAAAACTCTTGTGGGTTAGGGCCTTGCATACTAAGACCTGTGATCCGATCGATCAAGGTCAGATCCACAGTGATGCGGAGATCCAACCATAAGTATCCTCTGTGGTAGCAGGAGAACAACAACTTGACGCATGCATTGACTTCTTGGTGTTTGCCGAAGTGCAGGATATTCATTACATTAAGCAGTGTGGACTACGTGAGGTTCTGGGTCCATGACTGCAGGACAATCTTATAATTCTTGCCTTTGGTCCTGGTTAAGTACTTATGCGGGGATAACATGCTGTAAACTTTATGATCTCCAAGGTTAAAATCACTAAATTTCAGTGCTGCGAGCTTATCCTGGTTAGCATGAACTGCGCGCACCACTTTCGGAAGGTACGCGGTGATCAAAGTGTACTCAAAGTCTTGAGGTACACTGTCAGGGACGTTGATGGCACCGCTTAGAGGTGGTAAGTAAGTCAGTAGAATGTGTGGGATAAGCTTGGCATTTGTGATGTCATTCCTATTCTTGGTCTGTTTCTCATCGGTCGACCAGGATGGTCCGGTGTGAGCAGTGGAAGGGGAGGCCTGGGGTCCTCTCGTTGATGAAGCTTGGAATCTTGTAGATAATACTCGCTTCAAAATGACTCTCTCAGTAATTAAGTCAATCAAAATGTCTTCAACTACTTTCTCAACAACGCTGATGTCACATACCCACTACGACAACCTAGATTTTTTGTCTTTTCTTCGAAGGATAAAATCCCTGAATTTCTATGGGGCCTAGTACATACCATTTCCCTTAACCTCCTCCATGTGATCGTTGGTTATGACCACAGGTCTTGCCAAAAAGGTGCTTCCAACTTTCACGTTTCAAGATTTCTGTGTGTGAGCTCTCCTTGACTCCCTGTCCCTTGAAATGCCAAAACCCGAAATGGGGTTAACGAGCTCCTTGGCTCCCCTTTTTCCTACTTCATGTGATCACCTCAGTGAACACACGCTAACACCATATGGCACTACCATAACTCGACTTTCGAAATTCCTATTGCAAGGAACCCTTGTTCCTTCAATCCCCGAAACCCAAAAGACTGGTATCATCCGGATCTACTGTCCAGATCGTCGACTTGATCAATGACCCAGATTAAATCTCGACATTCTACCTTTCGGGATTTTGGCGGGGTCTTCACTGCTATTCCACCGATCTCCAGAACCCTGATGGCTTTGGATCTTTGCCACACATCCTCTACAAATGGATAGTCTAGATTCTTTCGGGACTCCTCCTTCCTACCACATGACCCTGTCCCGTGACCTAGGGCTCATCTACAGAGCGCGTCCAGGTTTCGTATACCAGGATTTTGTGACTTGCGAAGACGAGGGGTCTTGCCCTTTGGTTTCCTGGGTGCCAAAACATTGAAACCTATTCACGCTAAATCGATTTGGGGTTTCATATACCAGGATTCATGACTTGCAAGGACGAGGGGTCTTTCCCTTTGGTTTCTTGGGTGCCAAAACGCTGAAACCTATTCATCCTAAACCAATTCGAGGTTTCGTATACTGGGACTTCGTGACTTGCGAGGACAAGGGGTCTTGCCCTTTGGTTTCCTGGGTGTCGAAACACCGAAACCTATTCATGCTAAATCGATTCGAGGTTTCGTATACCGAGACTTCGCAACTTGCGAGGACGAGGGGTCTTTCCCTTTGGTTTCTCAGGTGCCGAAACGTCGAACCCTATTCATGCTAAACCAATTCGGGTTTTCATATACCGGGACTTCACGACTTGCGAGGACGAGGGGTCTTTCCCTTTGGTTTCCTGGGTGCTGAAATGCCGAAACCTATTCACACTAAACCGATGGTCCAGATCACTCATTGATCAACGACCATGATCATGTCGCGATTTTGCAAAATGCTACCCAACCGCCATGTGTCCTGTGTCGATGGATGATTCTGAATACTTTGGGGCTTTCAGGACTTCGTCGAGTTCAATCTCCTGCCTATGCAAGGGTTAAGATAGACAATTAATAGAGCTTCGACAGATCCTTGGATCTACGGTCCTGGATCCCATCGTTCTTGTGAAGGCTAAAGGGGTCGAGGTATTAACACTTGCGGTCCTCCTCTAGATCCATCGGTCTTGACAAATCTGTGGTATTTCCAAAAGGATTTTGACCGTTCGTATACCAAATGATGGTGTTGTGGGGTATTCTACCCTACGGACTAATAAGCTAGGGCTCTAAACTTATATGCAGATCATGACCCTTAAGATTTTAACTTTTAACCTTCTATCCAAAATCTCAACCCCTTTTCGAGCAAACAATGGAATAATCGACTCACCTTTTTAACGATGATTGAAGTATATCCTCCGTTGAGCCTTTTATTTCCTCGCTGCTGCTGCCCCTTCTACAAAGCTTCCTGCAATCAAGGTAAGACTACACATGCAAGCTAGTAATATACTAGAGGGTTAGAAATAACACATAAATCAAATAACATAGATGAGATTCATGAACTTGGGACGGGAAAAGCATCTTTTTCATTAGTCTCAAAATGAATCACTTACAATGAGTTCTGAGACTGGCCACCATTCCTCGATCCTGATCCTGGGCTCCTCCTCTTCTTTTGTCCTCCAACTGCTGCAACATGAAGTTCTCCTGAAGCTTAAGGCAAAGATAAAGGGTGGGGACAATAATAGGCTTGGCAATTTTGGCAGAGTTTCTTTGCTATCCTTTTTCCTCCTTTGATTAGTACCCCTACCCCTCCTTTTATAGGCTAGGAAGAGCTAGGGTTTTAGGCGAACTCTCGGCCATGCATGG
>ML785959.1:430774-459623 GCA_009831015.1 Picea engelmannii
AAAAGCCTCGTGTCCCGACGGAAACTTTCCTGATTTTTTGCTTTGTTAGGTACCCGCGGGCTGTTTTGGGCTAGCCCGCGGATGCCCGCGTGCAGTAAAAGGACAACAAGCGGTTGCCCGTGCCCAGTGAGAAGTTAGGGCGCAGGTTGCTTGTTTTAAGTGGTTTTTTGAGGAATTGCTCAGCATGGCTTTGGCTAGGAAGAGGCATGAGTTGGCCTGATTCCAGGTAAACCTATATGGTGCATTTTAGGGTTATAACAGATGGGGTATTCTCTTTCGATAAATGGGACTCGCTATCCTTTCTGAGCTTGAATCCCGAGATTCAACCTCTCGGGGCTTCGAACTCCCATGACTTCGAAACCTGAGAGAACTACTCTTTCTTGTACAAGGTTTCCAGACTCAGACCACATGATCCTTTAGAGGGTTCTTGGGTAATTATCCCTTGGCTTGGTGACCTGACTGAAAATCCTTCCTAATTCACCGAGCTATGAATTCTGTGACAGGGGTAAAGTAAACTCGTGGGTTTACTATAACGGTAGTCTTTTCAAGGAACTCACTCCGGCTTTGGAATGTGAGGAAACTTCTTGGAAAAAGGTGCCTTTGGGAATTAAACCAAGATAGAGTGTGAGTCAAGTAGATGGGACAATTCTCAAGAGAACAGAATCATATTCTTAACTTATTAATTCTATACATAAACTGATTATGGTCATATATAAGTATAAACATGCATCCATTATTCCCAATCCAAACACAAAGCAATCACTTCTATACATAAACCATTTATGAGCGTATAAACATGATCATGCATATGATTCAAAATACAAGACATAAGCACTTATTAGAAACACCAGGTGTGACGCGACTGCTGAGAGGGGTGCTCATTTCCACCCAACTGTAGGCTCAGTGACTCCAAATGGATTTACCACTAGCCACTGTTGAGCTAGACAACGATGCTTGAGATTAAGTCTCCTACTTCCATCTCAGTAGAAGTCAAGGATGAAGGTTACTCTCCTTCTCCTCTGTTCAGAAATCCCTGCATTTCCAGAGTTCCTCCTGGCTCTCTTTCACGATCCCTATCGTACGTGTTCTCTCCTCTGTTTCCCCACACTTCCTTTCTTTCCTTTTTCTGCAAGATTGCGCGTGGCATGAATTCCCCCATTTGTGGTTAGGTATGAGAGCTTCTACGAATGGGAGGTTTTCCCCCATCCCCTCATTAACTCTTGAGGAGCCTCCCCACCTACCATCCCAACGGGTAATTCATTCCAGGGTCAGAGAGTTTCTTTGGTCTTTGAGCAAGTAAAAACCAGTACGGTATTGGTTCGGTGGAAGTTAACGCAACCATTCTAGGTCCCTTCCACCACCTCTCATTATCCATCATGGTATCTTTTAGCACATCCCCCCTCCCATCAGTCATGCAACACATAATCATAACATAATTTACATTCATTGACCTTTTGAACAAAGGTCCGTCAAATTAAACATTCACATCTTTGAGTTTGCCATAGTTCTTGGTCAATATAGTTATTTTTACAGAATGGGGGAAACAGGGTGTTGCAGCTGAGAGTGTTCGACATACAAGCTTGGGTCAACTAGCTCGGGTGTGAAATGAATTTAGAGACTACAATGAATAATATGGGAACAAGGTAATGATCACAGGGTGATGTAATCTCAGGTTTCGAGCTCAAATTCTCACTTAGCAAAAAGTATTCTCGGTGCGTGGCGTGAAAGACTAAGTAGGGAAACTTACCAATGGTCTTCTTGCAATGGGTATGAGGTTGCATTAACTTATGGTCTGTCCATTATGGCATGGTCTAATGGTCTAGTGGCAATCCATAAATAATTTCCGACTTGTTTGGAGCAACAGTTGAATGGTTATATTGGCTTCCAACGGCTATATTATTTCGCCTCGGTGAAGTGGCATATGTCATTTTTTTTATATCTCGACGAAGCTCCAATTCTGTAAAGTGTCTTGCTGCGAGGTACCCTCTAGGATTTTATGTAATTTTTCAATCTTAACCTTCTTCTTAGCTTTCTAGCCTTCTTTCCAGTGAGCTTCATCTCAGTGATTCTCTTCTCATTTTGATTCTTATTTTCCTTGGACATAGTCACTTTGTGCTGGTGAGATTCTCTCCTAGGGTTTAGGTATATCACTTCTTCTTTGACTGGGGTAGAAATTTCAGCCTTTTTTGTAGTTTTGGCCTCGACATATAGGCTTCTAGTGTCAGATGGCTTCAAGCGGTTCTCTTGTTCTTCTATTAATTGTGCGATCCTTTTAGTCATGAAATATTTTAACGCTTGTCTCTGCTGTTCTAAAACCTCCTCTTCTTCCTTATTTCTGGCTTGATCTCTTTCAATCCAAGGTTTTCCAAGCAGCATAGTAAATGGGGCGTTTTCCTCAATGAATTTGATAATCTCAAAGTCTTCTTTTGTCGAAGTTCTATTGACTGTCATAGGTATATGAGCGAGTTTTCCACATAACATCATCAGTTTTCCTCTGAATAGTCCTATTCCTCCCAATGAAGGAATCATGGTAGGATTCCCTATAGCTTTCCAAGTTCTTTTTGGCATAATGTTCACTTGTGTTTCTTCATCAGGAATACAGTCAATGTTGAAGTCCCCTATTCTTTCTTCGACTTGCTCCTTTTCTTTGAAGATCTCTGGTAATCAAACAACTTTATGTTCCTTCAGGGTTTCTTTCATCTGTATTAATACTTTCTCTGATTCTTGCTAGGGTTCTTCTATAACATTAGTCTCTTGATCTCCTTCAGGGTTTGCTTGCTCCATATTCAACTTTTCAAGTCTAGCAATCATTCTAGGGAAATCCAGTACTTCATGGTCCATAGCCTTACAACATAGGCAACTAGGTTTTCTCCCAGGGCATTCCTTAGCAAGATGTCCTGGTCTTCTGCAACTATAACAAAGAGTTAATCCTCTCTTTCTCTTCAATGATCCCCAACTCTTCTTGTACTGTGCGCTAGGATCGTAATGGCTAGCCTGCAAAAAATTCTTTCTATGATCCTGCATCCATTTGTTAGTCCAGACATTCTTTCTATGCATAGGTATAACATATCTATCATTATACTTATTAGATCTATTCATATCACACTTTATTTCATCTATTAATTCCCTAGTTTTTAAGCTAGGACATAATTTATCAAACATACCTAGACCCATGCTCTAGAAACAAAAAAATTCACTTATCTTACTTCTACAGAGCACAAAGATTCTAGATCTAAGAATTTTTTATTATTCTTACCTTTATTAGAGCACAAAGCTTATAGATCTTACCTCTTTTCTGCATATATGACTTCTTTCTTTCAGAAGTTTCCACTTTTACTTTTCTTAGAGCACCGAGCGTTCATATCTCACTTCTTTTCTTCGGATCTGATCTTCCTTTCTTAAGATCTGACCTTATTCCTAGCACAAAGCTTCACAGGTCGAGTAAAAAGCTGTGCACTAGGGCAACAGATCTACACACAGATCTTTCTTTTTCACAAAGTTTCTTCTTCCTGAGTTCCCAACAATCACAGTTTCAAGTTCCGACAATGGAACCATTTGTTGGCATAGGGGCAGACCCAGGGTTCAATGCTCAAGAGCACACCAACAAAGCCCTAACTACTGGCCCTTTCGGCAACACCTGCGAAGCAGATGAAGTCTCACCCGAGGTAGAGGCAAGGGTGGTTGAAGGACTCAAGTGTCTGCAACCTTAGCTGGGACATAGATCTGTGATTATAATACTTAATACAACTCTTAGCACCGTTAGTTCCTTAATATGTAATCACTATTCACTTCGCTGATACAACAGAGATTCATAGTATTCACACCAATCTATAGTATTCAAGCACTTAGCATATACAAATAGATAAAAATGAGCATACCAAGCACTAAATATGTCTATCTAGATTAGATCTAACATTCTCACATATGATAAGCACAAAGCATAAATAGATCTATCTAAACATATCATAGCACTTAGCATATAACATATGAACACATCAAGACAAAGAACAAAGCACACAACACAATGTTTACGTGGTTCACCCCCACCCTGGAGCTATGTCCACCAACTCTTCTTATTTATTGTCTTCAATCAATCGGTTACAAGCACAGAGCCTCAAAACCCTTACTCCGCATAGGACATAAGATCTGCGCAGCTTGCTAGATCCTTCTTCCTTGTGCTACAACACAAAGCCTTCTACAGTCTCTCACAGGGACTCACCCTTGGCTCTACAATTCTTACACAAAATGCACAAAGCCTTGATCACACATATTCAACTCTTGGCACTTATCCTACATCGCATAGATATATCATCCACTTGCACTAAGCAATCACATCTACTTCACATCTAATTCTTACATTGCCTATCCTTCTATTTATACATTACAAAAGTGGGCCTAAGCGTGGGTAAACCTACAGGCCGACATCCCTTTCCCATTACATTAACCCAAAACCCTAAAAGGGCCCAAAAGTGGACCGAGATCTCATGATCTCTGCTTCGCCTGGTGCTCCATCTTTGATAGGCTGTCAAAGTCCAAAAATGGTCAAATATGACCAAGTGTTCCTCAAAACTTGGTCAAGGGACAACAATATCTGTAAGAGAAAGAAGTCCAAGGGCAGGCTTGAAGGTAGCGTACCCTGGCTTGTGGGTGGCTGGGTATGTTACAGTTTGGTATCAGAGCTTCTAGTTGAAACACCAGTCTGGTATGGGCCAGGTCTGTTGGTTAGAGTCTCGTGGTTGAGATCGAACTCTGGCTGGGAAGTTGAAAAGCTCAGGAGGAATGGCATTGCAGAATCTATGAAGAAGATAGAATATCAAAGACCCATGTAAGGGGTTCGAAGGATTGTGACTGTCCCCTTCGAATTTGGGAGCGATCGCCACTATAGGATCAGGAGAGATCCGGGATCATTGGATTGGAGGACAAACGAACATGGGTTGTTTGAGCAAAAGGAAGCAAGGGATAAGGTCACAACCATCAGATCCCATGGGAGAGGGAGATCAATGGACATGGGGAATTGTAGGGAATTGAGTTGCATGGGAGATAATTTCCCAAGGTGGTCCCACAATCCAAACCACGGTTTCCCTAAGGGGTTACGTGTCAGCATTAGGAGAATTACGGGGTGAAAAGTGGGTTACTACAAATTGCCAATGTATGCCCCCGCATATTGAAAGGAATGCAGTGGTGTGACATGTTAGGGCTCAAACATCAAAAATCTGAATTAACAAAGTAGCTGGGGACAATCGATCCATAGGAGGACATGCATCAACCGATCGTGTGCCCCGGGTGAAAGCACTCTGGGAAAGAGAGAGTGAGGAGAAGTTGAGAGTTGAAACTACCGAAGCCTGGAGAGCCAGAGACCCGAAGTAAACATTGACTCTTGGATCGTCTGAAGTAGATCCTGACCATCGATCGCCAAGAGGTTACATGTCATCAGATTAGTAACTCCGGAGGAATCTATTCGAGAGGTTTTCAGTTGACATTTGAGTCTCCTGAAGAACGAAGAGATGGAGAGATGGAGAGCCAAAGTAAATCTTGACAATCCGATCATCTGAGAGGATCCCAACCTTTGATCCGCTAAGAGCCACACGTCACCAGATCCAAGGCTTTGGATAAAAGCCAATGGGGTGAGATAAGTTTTGAAATTTGATATTTTCGAAGTTCGAAGACCGGAAGTAAGCCTCAACCATTAGATTAAGGAGGACACGCGGTGTAGATCCGTGGACTTCAGGTGAAGACCTGAAGTGAATCTTACTCGTTCGATCCAGGAGGACACATGGCGATAGATTGGCCAGTTTAGGAATGTGGAGTTCGGGAGAATCAGAAGTGTGCTAGTATGGAAACTCCCGAAGTCCCAAAGCCCGAAGAGCCAAAGTGATGGGGCACGATGAGGTCACCATAAGGTGATGTGGCCCCAAAATTTTCGAAGTGACGTGGCTTGTGGACATCACCTGGGATAATGTGGACAGATGGGATGTGTGCCACGTGTTAGTAAGTTTTGAGCATTTGGAATATTGAAAAGTTAGTTAGAATGTGACATGTGTCACTCACATGATTGGGCCACGTGTCCGCTTCCAGTATTTCAGCACGGGGTGTCAGATTGTGTAGTTCGGAGACTAGGCACTCTAGTGGGGAAATATGTGACATGTTGCGTTGGGTCGAAATCTCTCGAAGGCCCAAAGGCCGGAGTATGTATCGACCGTTGATTCCAGAAGACACACGTCGAAGGATCATCAAATTCGGGTAAAAGCACTTCGAGAGAAAGTGCAGGAGGAAGGTTTGAAAATTCCGAAGCCTGAAGATCTGAAGTGATTCACAACCATTGATCTATGGGAGGACATCCATCAGTAGATCATGAAATCCAGGTAAAGGAGTTCCAGGAGGAGGCATGCGAGGAACGTTGAGACTCATGAAGCACAAAGTCCTGAAGTGGATCTCGATCGTTGATCGTGAAAGAGGACGAGGACCGTTGATCTGGTCCTGGCTGAAAGTTTTGAAGTACCGAAGCTCTAAACAAGAAATTTTTCAGCTAAGAACAGGGTCATGGCCGTGGTCATATGCATATTGGGAGCTGAGGGAAGGAGGGATAAGGGCCGATTTGGTTGTCTTCGAGACAAAAAAGTGCTAGGGAAGGATTTAACTGTGGTTTCTAGCCGTGGTCACATGGGAAGGTTGTTTGAAGGAAGCACCTACGCAGGATGAGATTCTATGTCGGCCAAGGATAACAAGACACTATTATTTTTGGAGAATGGGGATATGATCTCCATGAACAAAAAATAAAGAGACCTGTAGCATGGTTTGGAAATTTTGTTTATCATATGCATATTTCTAACAAAATGGTCACTTGCACATTTTGCAGAATTAAGGGGTTTAAACACATCAAATCAGGATGCGTATTGATGAAATGGAAGAAGGAAAGGGAGCCTCCAGTCATGATAAGGAGGCTGAAGGCCATAATACTAGAGTTGGTAATGCAGAGACATAGTCCAATGGATGCAAGGGAAAAGGAGAGCAGGAAACGTTACTGGAAATGGTAAGAAGCCTGAATATGGAAGTGCAGAGCTACAAAGAAGACAAAAAGAGACTAATGAGAGAGAAAAGTCAGATAAATGATCTATTGTTGCAGAAATTAAATCAGTTGCAGAGACAAACGGAGAAGGGATCAAACTCAAGACAAGAGGAAGAAGGCAAGTGCCATGAAAGAAGGAATGATCATGGAAGAGCTGGTTATTCCTGAAGTGCTAGTAGAGCTCATGGACACCACTCACCTCCTTACCTAGAAAGAAATTTTTATGCATCAGAAGATCCCATAAGCAGTCCAAAGGTGTCTCTTGTCAGACACCAAAGAAGGAAACAAGAGATAGATAGTTTTCAAGGAGAGCCGAGGAAGCTCAAGCCACCTTCCTTTGACGGTGAAAGAGAAAGGGAAGATGATGCCGAAGCATGGTTGCTTGGGCTCAGGATATATTTTCAGTTGCATAACTATTCATCAAACATGGAAGCCATGATTTCCACCTACCATTTACACAGGAAAGCTGCAATGTGGTGGGACTAACTGAATCAAGTGGAACATGTTAATGAAATTAGGATCACTTGGAAGTAGTTCAAGAAGTACTTCCAGAAGGAGTACCTCTCAGATCATTTCTATGACAAGAAAATGCAAGAGTTCTTTGAACTCAGGTTGGGAAGCATGACTATGGCAGAGTACAAGAAGAAGTTCTTGGGATTGTTAAAGTATGCTAGGTTCATTGGTGATGAGAAAGTGAAAATACAAAGAATTCTAAGTGGACTACCAACCTTTTATAAGGAAAAGATCAAGTATGATGAACCCAATACCTTGACTGAGGCAATCAGGAAGGATAAATACCTGTATGAGCAAGGCCAGGGAAGAGAATCCCTGCAGAAATATTGGAAGGACAAGAAAAATGCGAAGTTCGATCAGAGTAGGAAAGGATTCAAACCTCCCTTCAATAGGAATGAGACTAATAGAAATCATCAAGATTAGTATGCTAAGGGAGATTTCAACAAAGAATATTCCTTGGGAAAAAGGGGAAGACCACCAATCCAATGCTGGGGGTGCAAGGAAGATCACCTGTACAAGGATTGCCCACACAGAAAGGATAGAGTGAAGACTATGCACAACATCCAAGAGGCTACAACAGTCGAAGATATGGGAAGAATCTATGCAACTTTAGATGATTGACAAGCAGAGTACCAGTCCAATATGATCGAGGTGGAAGGTAAGATCATAAATCAGACTATTGCTATTTTGATTGATTAAGAAGCAAGTCATTGTTACATTGATCCTAAGATAGTGGATAGATTACATTTGGAGAAAAGTAAACTTGGAAAAGCAAGTTTGGTTCAGTTAGCCACTGGAACCAAAAGAAGAATCCATGATATGGTCAGAAGTTGTTCCATAAATCTTAATGGAGTGAATAGTAGTATTGATCTAAATATCATACCATTGGGGTCTTATGATATTCTTATTGGAATGGATTGGTTGGACAAGCATGCGCTATCCTAGATTTTTATAACAAGACATTTACATGTCTTGATGGAAATGGAAAACAAAGCATCGTGAAAGGAGTTCCAAGACCCATCTTTATAAGGGAGATTTCATCCTTACAACTAAAAAGATGTTTTAGGAAGGGATTTCAATTGTATGCAGCTCATGTGGAAGAGCCAGATAATACAAATGGGCCAAGCCTTGAATATTTCTCTGTACTACAGGATTTTGAAGATGTATTCCAAGAAATACCCGTATTTACAGCAAGAAGGGAGATATATTTCTCGAATGATTTAGTGCCAGGAGCTGCCCCGGTGTCAAAAAACCTTACAGAATGAGCACACCAGAGTTAAAAGAATTTTAATCTGTTGAAGGAATTACTTACTAGTGCACCCGTGTTATAGATTACTGCCCCAAATGAATGTTTTGTGGTATGTACAAACGTATGTAACGAAGGACTTGGGGGAGTCCTCACGCAAAATGGACATGCCATTGGATATGAGTCCATAAAGCTTAAGGAGCATGAGAGGAATTATGCCACGCACTATTTGGAACTTGCTGCCATTGTTCACGCCTTGAGGATGTGGATGCATTATCTCATGGGAAAAAAATTCGAATTAAGGACAAACGACATTGGGTTGAAGTATCTTTTTGAACAACCAACCTTGAATGCCAGACAAACAAGATGGCTGGAATTTTTAAGTGAATATGACTTTAATATCAAGCATATCAAGAGAAAGGAGAATAAAGTTGCCGATGAACTTAATAGAAGAGTGCATATCATGCATGCTACTGCTGTCAGTATGCATCCGTCAGACTTGAAGAGCATAATTTTAGATGTTGTTGTTACAGACCAACATTACCTATAGGTAAATGAAATGTTACAAAAAGGAGATGTACAACATAAAATAAAGGAGTATGAGATAAAGGAAGACAAACTACTCATGCATAAAAATAGAATCTATGTTCCTAGTTCTGGAGAACTGAGGAATTTGGTATTGAAGGAAATGCATGATGTTCCTTATGCTGGACATCCCAGTTACCAAAAAACAATTATAGCAGTAAGAAGCCAGTTCTTTTGGCCAGGAATGAAGAAGGATGTGGCTGATTGCATCGCTCAATGTATGGAATGTCAGAAGGTGAAGACTGATCATAGGCACCCAACGGGTTTGCTGCAACCATTGGCAATCCCAGAGAAGAAATGGGAAGTGATCACCATGGATTTCATCACATCATTACCAAAAACGAATAAGAAACATGATTCAATCATGGTGGTGGTTGATAAATTAACAAAGGCCGCTCATTTTGTGCCTATGAAGACAACGCATACAACGACTAATATTGCAGAATTTTTCATGAAGGAAATTGCTAGGTTGCATGGGATACCTAGGACAATTGTCTCAGACAGAGATACAAAGTTTACATCCAATTTTTTGGAGGGGATTGTTTAAAGGATTTGGCACAAATCTAAACTTTATCACAACATATCATCCCTAGAAATATGGGCAAACAGAGAGATTCAATCAAATAATTGAAGACATGTTGAGAATATATGTGATGGATAAGCCATCTAAGTGGGAAGATTACTTACACTGGTTGAGTTTACATATAATAATGGGTATCAATATTCATTGAGAATGAGCCCATTTGAATCCTTGTACTATAGGAAATGTGATACTCTAGTAAGATGGGACAACCCAACATATAGAGTGGTATTTGGGCTGGAGTTGCTCAAGGACATGGAAGACTAGGTGGTCAAGATCAAGCAGAATTTAAAGGCAGCTCAAGATAGACATAAAGTTTATGCAGACAAGAAAATGACATCTATAGAATTTAAAGTAGGGGAGCATGTACTTTTGAAAGTGAAGCCCAAGAAAATCTCTTTGAAATTGGGTAGTTGTACAAAGCTGACAGCCAGATTTTGTGGTCTATTTGAAATATTGGACATAATAGGGCCAGTTGCATACATGCTTGCATTTCCTGCTTCCATGAATGTGCATAATTTATTTCATGTCTCTTTACTAAAGAAATATGTACATGATCCTAACCATGTTATTGATTGGCATCTGATTCAGGTAGAGACAGAGGGAGATTTTCAGGTTCAACCAGTGTGGGTATTGGAAAAAAAAGTCAAAATGCTCCGGAATCGAGTTATAGAGCTAGTAAAAGTTCAGTGGACTTGATACGATCCTGAAGATTCTACCTGGGAGCATGAAGATGCCATGTGGGCAAAATACCCACAACTTTTTGAATAAATTTGAGATTTTGATCTCTATTTTGTATATGCACTGAGGACAGTGCCAAAATAAGCGGGAGGGGATGTAACACCCCAAGTTTTAAACCCCCATTTTTAAATAGTGTATTGTTACAATGCTGAGAAGCCATCGTGCCCGAACAATTATTAAGAGGCCAATGTGCCCAAGACATGTATTTTTTTTATCATTATTAATAATAAATACATGGCTGATTGCTATACAGATAAGGAATAGAGTTATAAGGGGCTATGATTCCACAAGAGAGGGGGATTGAGGGGCTAAGTGTTTATTCCTATTCTAATTACCCTTTTTATCTAAGGGAGGGGATCAATTATGTGATATTCTTGGGGAAGGCTAGGAGGTTCTTGATTCCCCCTCCCGAAATTACTTAAACCCACCTTTGGTTTGATGGGGGGGTTGATTGTTTTATCATTTTCTCCTTCACTTTTGAATTTACACCATTCTATCCCTCACACACTTTCATGCACGCACCTCCATGCACCCACTTACCCGTTCAATGATCCATCCGTCATCCACATCTTGGCTCGGGGAAAGGGAGCCAAAATGATGAATATCAGCCACGATATAGTTGGCTATAGTGGTTGTTGGTGTGATCCAATCGTGACCTAAGGCTGCATGTCTAAGATGTGTTGGCCTGTGTCCAACGTTTCTCACAACTGTGAATACTGAGAGTTCCAACATTGATATTCTGGACCAGTTTTGCTAGAGCCCGAATTAAGGAGAAGGACTTCCTGAAGGATTGCGTGGCAGAGAAGGGTGGAGGTCCGTTCTCTCGGGTGGTGCAAGATGGGTAGAAGAGAGCTAGGTACTTGGATTGCTATGAGATCTGGGAAGCCTATGAGATATTGAGTGCTGACTGGTTTGGGAAGCCAAGTAACACTCTGGAACCACCCTTGTGGATTCATAGCCTTGGCTCGGGGGTGACGCCGCTGTTGAGTTTTGGAACAATGGTGTCTATGGTTGGGTGGAACTTCCTTGGTCTGCAGCCAATTGGTGTCATCTTACATAAATATAAGTGCCCTTTGTTATGGTATCATTTACATGTATATGAATGTATTTTCACGGTGTATATTTAATTATCGTTTAATTGAATCTTTAGACTATGCATGCTTGCTGGATATTGCTGTGCATGTCGTTAAAGTCTTTTCTTTTATGCATCCTTAAATTTTAAAATGTATCTGTAAGAGAAAGAAGTCCAAGGGAGGGATTGAAGGTAACGTACCTCGGCTTGTGGGTGGCTAGGTATGTTACACACTTCCTTTAAAATTGTTACTTGGTGAGATTACCGTCCTCACCACTTGATGGAGTCATCTTCTCCATGTTTTGAAACTATCACTCTAGCTCCTTCTCAGAGATATCGCCTGTGACCTTCCCAGAACAAGAACAAAAAGAGAAAAAATATTTCCAATGCCATTTTCATAAGAACATATCTATGGTAACAAGGATGGTAGTCTTCATTGAGTTACCAAGGTGACCTTCCCAGGAGAAAAACAATAGATATATCCTAGAGTAGAAGTTAGTTCATTTTTCAAACAAGTGCAATAAGCATCTATATCAATAGTAATTATATGCAACCAAGTATACCTAACAGTAATAGAACCTTTCAAATATTGTTGTCACAACTATAATGTTTACTTGTACTATAGTAACTATCAAACTTGATATGTGCAAATTGAAACTTAACAATTTGATCAATCAAACCTGGAACCTGGAGCTTGGAGCCTCAACTTCTTGTTCCTATGAATGTACTGAATCTAAGATCATTGCTTAGACAAGGTCTCTTGTACATTCCATGCAAAATACACTCATTCTTTGGTGGATGATATAACATGAAAAGCATATACAAGTGCATACCTTTGAAATTTGCACCATCTTGACAAGAAGAGTTTAGAAATTGAATCAACAAGGTTCAATGATTAGAACAAGCTAGAAAATCTAAAATTTCAACTTTGACCAAAAAATCAACTTTGACCAAAAGTCAACCTTTGACTTTGACTTTGACCAATCAACCTTTGACTTTAACTTTGACCAAAAACTCAAAATTGACGTTTTTTCTGGATGAGGACACCAAAGGATGCGCTAGGATAGGGTGCACTAGAAAATAAAAAAAATAGGTCCAACACTTCACTTAAGGTGCCCAAAGAGTTGGATTAGGGTTTGTTGCAGATGCAAAATCAGAAACCCTAGTTGTAGATGCAACTGGTGCTATAACAAGCTTGACAAAGAACTCCCACCCTGCCTTCCAATGGTTAGACTATTCTGAAGGTAGTGTGGGCCCATAACCTATTAAAATATTCCATGTGCTCATTTTACCATAGACAATATCACAATATTGTCACCCAACAATAGGCATGCAACCACCCCCGAGCACCATAACCTTTGCTAGATAGAATGATTCCAGAAGCAACACTAGAACCAACATATAATGAAGATAAAAAATCTTTCTCCAAAGATAGCACACCAGACAAAAAGTCCCAAAACCATAGCACAAGAACAATACCCAATTGCAACAGTTGCAGTTGTACTTCTTCCAAGACTTCACCAATAATACCACCAATATTCTCCAATACGTCACCAATAATACCACCAATAGATACAAGGAGGTAGGGAACATATCTTAGGATAGATAATGCTAGAGAGAGAGACCAAGAATCACCTAGAAGATACACCTTCCAAACTTGCAACTGCATCTCCAAACTTGAAAAAGACTTGACTAAGAGAGTGAGTGAAGTGTGTGTGTGTGTGTGTACAAATGAGCTAAAATGCCCTCTATTTATAGTGGTTCTTGTCACTTGTCTAGGACAATTTGTCATTTTGGAGGCTAATACTTTAATATTAATTCTTTTATTGATCCAACTTGTCTTCTAGGGTTTTTACACATTCTGTGAGGGTTTCTCTAGCTTTCGAAATATTCTATGCTAGTTAGAGGTTACACATGGAGGTTAATACCTTTCACATCTACCATAATATCAACATGGATTGGGTAATAATCCATTTTGAAATAATTTACTAATCTAATAATATGAAAATAATTTGAATGGTTGTTTCATGCCATTGATACCCAAACATGGTATGACTCAGGAAGAAGAACCTAAATTATGGAGGTGTGAACCTTTGGTGGTGAGGAATGATTGGAATCATTAGAAGAATTCATGAATAAGTATGTCATGAATGCAACGACAAATGATGAATGATTGAGATAATAAGTGCTCATGGGAAACATGTTGATTTAATGCATTACGAGGATGTGCGTGGTAAGAGAGTGGGCATATTTAGAACTGCCCATTGTGAAAGAGGTATCTCCCACTACTCTAAAAAATTGTAGAAGGATAAAGAGAGAATTTTGGTGACCATAAATGTGGGTACCTTGGTTAATGGTGAAGAAGAATACTTGAATGCATTTAGGTGAAACTTTCAGTTTCATGTCATGTTGATTTGAGGTTGTGATAAGTTTAGAGTAGAAAATATAGTTCTTCCATAATGATGAATGTGGACAGAGAATCCATGTGGTGAGAGGTTGGATGAGTTCCAACACACCATGTCAAGAGTGCCTAATGTGAAAAGGATCAAACTGAAAAATCAATGCAGGGGTGCATTATGTGAGAACGTGACCATGAACATTGGCACATTGATTAAGTTTAATTTATATCTAAATTTCATTTGGTAGGGATTAATATGCTAAAATAATGCAAGTCAAAGTAGTGATATATTTAATTTTAATTTATATAATTGAATGAATGAATATGATTTAATTGTTAGTATGCACAGTTTTGAAATTGTGGGGAAACCACTACAAGTGTGAAATGAATATGTATGAGCATAATAACTAACAATTTGTTTGGCTGTGTGAAGATGGAATTACAGGAAAAATGGTCTTGGATATGGCAGTCTTATAAGCCCATGAGGAATACCAATTCCAGTTGAGAAAAATTGTTATCAGAAGGAAAATCTCATGCTTGTGAAATTTAGTTCCAATATGGAACAAATTTGATAATAGAAAAGTGAAATGGAAATATGTGGGTGTCGATTTCAAATAAAATTCTTAATTGAAAATTAATGAAAATATCTCACAAATTTATGTATGCATGTAAACAAAGGTTAGATGAAAAAGATATGTCCAAGGAGGACATATGGTGGCTTTCAAATAAGAAAGCATGGAAAAGGCTATTGTGTGACAGGGGAACTTTGTGATAAGTCATGATCACTAAAGAGAATTTCGTGTTGTTGTGACATGGGCTAGAGGGATGCCTTGGAAATAAGACTTGATGAATTCTCTAAAAATATTTTGTGCGAGAAAGCCTTGTCAGACAAGATGGATCACCTGAGGGACTATATAGCAGAGAAGGGGATGCTTGAGTTTGAGCATGGAGGGTTAGTGACTGCAAGGAAGAGGAGACTTCAATGACTCTTGTAAATTGTTGAATTGGGATCATGCACACAATGGATATGTCAAGGAAAACAATGATCCAAGTTAATGAAGACAACCATATGAATGAAGATCCATGAACTGCATATATAAGTATATTGCTGATATGTAAAATTACTCTTGAAGTTTGAACATAAATGAAAATTTTATGCTTGAAATTGTGAATTAATATGATCGAGGTATCAGATGGTTTCAAGCCAGTGTTAAATTCCAAAAGGTATGGAAGAGACCAAACCAAGAAGAGGAACTACATTGTTGAAAAAACTAAAAAATAGAGGCATGGAAGGTGTTGCTAAAATGCAAAGAACACGGAGGAAGATGTTCCTTTGAAGGGGAAGGGGATTGTAACACCCCCTTTCCTAAACCTTTGATTATATGTAATTAATCATGATTAATGATTGCCATGTAATGGTATATAAGTATTGTAATTATATTATTGTTGTTTTAAAATTCCAACAACTGACTTTGGGGTGAAGCCTTGAATGTAAAAGCCATGATACCATGAGAGGGATTAATGAAGGGGTAGGAAGTGGGTTCATATGTAAGGACCCCAAGCCACCTTGGAAAATAATGTGAAGGAAATGATCTTATTTCTTCTAACTTGCAGATGAAGCCAAACAATTAATGGGAAGGGCTTGGTAGTTGAACAACCCAACCACAACAGAAGCTGCCAAACCAAAGGTACAATATAGTACCAGCTTTGCAGCCAGATTTCCCCATGGGTATTCCTTCTGAAAGAGGAAAGGAAGGGACATGTTGAGAACCTTCCTAATGGATTACATGTAGGGGATGCACAAGGAGGAGAAGACTTGGGGAAAAGAGGGAGATTGAGGGAGACTCGGGGGAAAGAGAGACTGCAAGTGAACGTAGGAGGGAGTGTAGAGAATACCTAGTGGTAATATGGCTTGGCACAGGGGTGAAAAGAATGATGAGAAGGAATGCTTCTTATCCCATGGTAGGGTGAAAAGGTGGACACCCGCAGTCAGTTGGATGGCTATAATATGTAACATATAAGTATATTTCACCATGTGTAACTTAATTGAAAGCAAGGGACTCATTCTTGTGACAATATGGTAAGTGTCTTCCTTTTCATGGTTTGTGTATCGTTCCTTTGGAAAATTATTATATTGGTATGATAATGTATATGTATGGAATTATATGTGCAATGCATGTATGAGCATGAGAATTATTCCTTTTACCTTGAATGACTTAGGAACTGTATGAGGGTCCCTCTTATGGGTGAAATTGTATATTCGTGCTTCCTGTGTATGTAGTAGAGAATTTGTTGCACTGTGATATTTAGGAAAATATAGTTAGGCATATTAGTTAAGAGACCCATGATAGGTCCAAGAGGAAGAAGTACCTTGACCCTCCTTCTATAAAGGACAAAACCATAACCATAGTTGTGGTTCTAGATAGGTCTTTGTGTAATGTAGGAAGCCTTAATCTCTTATGAAACCTCTATCCTAGTGTGGACATCGTGCAAAAAATATAACCCCCACTTAATTGGAAAAGAGGAAAAAGCCTTAGTTGGTCTAGGGAGCGGATTATCGAATTCCTGAAGGAATGGTAGGATTTAAGGTAGGCATAGAAGAATATTTGAGTGGTTAAGTTTCAAATCAGACTAGAAAACAAACAAGAACCTTGAGTCTAAAATAGGGAAGATCACAGTCATTGATTTGGTGTGGTGAAATCATCCTGACTGTCAATTGAAGGTTGAGCCATCAGAGTATCCCAATACTGGGGGATAGTGTGGCTCTGAAGGAGGGGGTCCTGAGAGAAATTGTATATCGTTGGATATCCCTTCTATGAGTGTCATCGGAGTTAGAGGTTCAAAGTAGACCTGGGTTCAAGTAATTCGATGGGAAGAGTTCCGAGGGATATCCTAGACCATAGATTAGGTAGAGTTTGAAGAGAGATATAGACCATTCATCGGGAATTTGTCAAAGATTAACCTCTACCGTAGGTCTCTGTGGTATTTTCTAAGTGATATTTGGAGAAGAGGTGATTTCATCATGACATGTCATGCTGATCTAGAACACCAATGTGTCCAGAGGTTGACAAGTGTCAGCCTACGATTGACAACATGTAATTGGTTGGTGAGTCGAGCGTGGGCCCTTTGGGAAAATTAGACTTTAGACATTTTTTTTAACCTTGACTGTCAGATATAAGGGTTGAAAGATATCAATCATTGATCGTAGAAGAACCCTTGGAGTATTCCACAATTGGATTGGGAAAAGACTCTGAATTAAGTGGAACCATCGATTTATCGGGGGAGAATTCAGAGTGATCATGACCATCCATCGCAATGGAACATTCAAAGTATTAAGAATGAAGATACTTCGAAGGAATAACTCTAAGGATCAATCCTAATATTCCATCAAACTGAATGGAAATTAATCATGATCATAGATCTGGGTGGTCCTCCAGAATGAGTCCAGGAGGAAGGTGACATCATGATGATGTGGATGATGTCACCCCACCAATGCACAGAGGATAGGTGTCTTCACTTGGGAGGAGCTTCATGATACAAATATGACCGTTGATTTTCCAAGTTGGAAAGAACTCTAAGATGTGATCATGACCATTGATTTTCCAGGATCAGAAGAGCTCCAGGAGGATATTTGGACCATTAATCACGAGATGCTATTTGGAGTGGGTCGCAAGGAGACACTCTGACAGAGGAATTTCAAGATGAAATATGAAACTTCAATCTGCCAATATCAAGGGAACTTAGCGGATGGTATGGGTCAACGATTTTAGTTAAGGGCTCAACAGGATTATGAGGTTGGTACCACGTGTCGATCTATGAGTTCTTCCATGGGTCCAACAAAGGTTATGCCATGAGTCTCGCCAACATGTCATGGGGTGATAGGTGTTTCCTTAGGAATGGCCCAAGACCAAGGGTCATATGATAAATGGGTCAGGGAAACCATATGCACTCACCCTGAATATTGGCCCTTAGATCTCTGGGAGGTATATTTAGATATTCCATCGCAGAGTGTTTATTAGAGTGAATTCGAGGGATTTACTCTGGTAGTGGAGTCCCGAAAGAGGATATGAACCATTGATCAATCGATATCAAAGAAGTTCCAATAAATAGATCTAGTCGTTGATCCATCAAGATGGAGGAGCTTCAAGGGGAGATCCTAACCATCCATCGCTATATGCTTCATGGAATGGAACAAGTAGTTTCACTCCGAGGGAGGACCTCTGAGATGCAAACTTGACCGTAGATCTATCGGGCATATCCTGGCCATCCATCGTGATGATATCTCAGAATGGGTAGTGGTGATTCACTCTGAGGGAGAAGCTCCGAGATGGATTCTAGACCGTCCATCTATCATGGCCTAGTGATTTGTGTTAACACTCTGTAATTCCCAGAGGTTGTTAAGGGCAGAAGAAATTAACAGAGGTAACTTACCAAAACCACTTTCGAAACTGGGATCTATCCCTGCCAGTTCCAAAGAGGGATATCTCTGTAGGATTTAGATATGTTTGAGTTTTAAATATTAGGCTAGTTATAATAATATGAGTTTGTTGTTTTGTTTATAAAGGTTGACTAAAGTATTTGCATTAAACATCCATTGGGCTATGGGTTTTGTGTTAAACATTAAGATCAAATACAACTTTTATAGATTTCTTCACAGGGAGAGATAGTAAGAATGTTGGATCCGTTAGATTTAAAAGTGGTGGAAAGATAGAACAGGTGAGATATTCAATCAAGCAAAGAAGCAATTAAGAATTTCTTTGATTAATATGAGAAGAATAACATGCAGATCGCTAAAGACCAGAAACAGAGTGCTCGAGGAAAATTCAGTTCATTAAATTCCTTTAAATGATTAGAAACATAAAACAATAATGATTACATAGTAAAATAAACATTAAAAGAGAAAGATGAACATCACCAACATCCAAACGCAAGAATCCTGTGAACCAATCTTTTTATTATTGGTCGATCTTCTCAAAAATATTACAAAGATAACTTCCTAGGCACAATAATCAACCCTAAATACTTCAAAGTGAGAAGTATTTATACAACAATTGCATCTGATCCTGTCATTAATGACTAGGATATGGTGGAGGAAAAATCTAACTAACTAGATTACAAATTACAAAATAATAGGATTTCTGATGATGTATTTGAATCCTTGGTGCTGATTTTGGGGGAAGTAATTGGTGATTCATCAACTTGACTTTGACTATATTCACACTGACTCAGATGTCCCTATCATCTTTACTCTAGAAACACACACAAGTCTTCCCATCTCTTTTGACTAGGGATGGAAAAATATCCTTCTGTATGTTTCATCCATCTCTGTATACTTGGAAAATGTAGGCTTTGTGATGAAGATGTATTTTATCTCATGTTGGATGCTCAGGTCCAACTGTAGAGTTTCTAAGAAAGCCTTGCCAGTTATGCTTCCTTGTATGCCTGCAAACTTAGAGCCATCCTTCGCTAATGTGAGGATTTTCTGTTTGTAGTTTGACAAAGTAATCAGTTTATTATTTATCACTAGTAAACATGGAAGTCCCTTCTTGTGCAGTGAGTCGACCTTGATGAAACAAATATGCACTCCAATGTCCATTATCTGGGATTTCTCCTGAAGCTGTAGAATCAATCCCTTCTTAGTCAAAAACTTCTTGACCTCAAGGATTGTTTCTATCTTTTCCTCGATCCCCAAAGATTCTAGCTCTTCTTTGGTCTTAGAATTTAAGAACCTAATGATTTCAATGGCCTCTATGGGCCTCTCTCCTAGCTCTTCCCTTATATTGTCAATGGCTTGTCTAGCTCTATGTACCAGTTCATGCTGCTCAAACACAATATGTATGAGTGGCCAAATCTTTGTCATGGAATTTTTGATGTCCATCCATATGTTTTCCTTGGCTTCTGACAGTGTTTTGGCCATGACTGTCTCTTTCTGTATTTATGTATTTCTTGGGTGAGTCTCTGTGACTTGTGCATATCTGCGTTTCTTGAATGAAACATGGATTTCAGTTTCTGGAGGTTATTAATATCTTCTTGCAACCTTTTAATTTATTCTCCTTGAAGGGTCATGTCCTCCATTGAATTCACCAATTTCTCAGAAGCATCTGAAGCTGTCACTGGAATGACTGAAGGGATCTCTGCTGTAGTTGCTGCTGATGTTGTATTTCCTCCTGTGAGAGGAACTACTTGCAATGGGATGATAGTCATTGGCATACTCTATTATTTCTCCTTGACCATCTTTTCTAGCTCAACCTCCATCTCCTTGATCTGTGAATTCTTCTCCATTATCAATTTTAGCATTTCCTCCTTGTGGCCTTTAGTCTCAGCCATTTGTTTTCCCCGTGAATCTTCAATGGCTAGGAGTTTCAGTTTTTTACTTAAGGATGCTATGTCATCATTCTTCCTCTTTAGTAGTTCCTCAACTACCTTAACATTTGATGGATCATATCCAATTTTGAGTACCATCTCTTCCAAAGATTTGATCTTGTTATCTTTTTCTAGGGAGGATATATTTTCCAACTTCAACTGGGATTGGACATTGTTTAAGGAGACCTGCAACTTTGCAACGGTCATAGAGGTATTTTCCAGGGTGGAGAAAATCATTTCCCCAGTCTGTCTGTGCATATCCATTTGATCAGTTGGATGCACCTCTTTGACATCGAATTCAAGTGTGTCCCTCTTGTAATCTAAATCTAACTTGGGATGAGGAACCTGTGCCTGCAGGAATGCCACATGCATCCTTCCTTTCTCTGTATCGAAGGCAGATAATAAATTGTGCTGTGTTGTCGATGTCTTCTTCCAAAACTATGCATAGGTGTTGTTGGTCAGTAGCTCATTCTTATTTTTAATCAAGTTATACTTCTCAAAAATATTAAGTCTTGCAGGCTCCTGTGAGGAATTAGTTGACAATGTGGTATCAGTTTGTTTCTTTGATGAGGAAGTGGAGATTGTATGTTGTCTACCTGAGAAGAGTGATGAATGTGTTCCCTCCATAACTATGGTGGATTGAGTTTCTTCTGTGACTGAAGGAGAGAATTATTTTCTATCCCTCTTCTCTACTTGTACCTATGGAGTACTGGTGTGTGAAATGCTGGCTAGTGAAGGTTGCTGTTCTGTGTCTAGTAGAGTGTTTTACTCCCACTCTTTATGGTTCATGAATATTTTAATCTCAGGTTTGGGCACATGAGCATAGGGAGAAATCTTGTTCTTTAGACTGGTTTATGCGATAATTCCACATGGGTCATAGTGCCATGGGAAGCTGAGGCTGAATTTCATTTCCTTTAATAGTTTATCACATTCCTCCCCTGCAGCTCTGCTGTTGCAAATGAAAGAACCTACCTGACCTTTGATCCTGAGCTGCTGTTTCTTCTTGAAAGCTACAAAGTGAATATCATCTGTTTGATATATTCCAGAGTGAATATCCCGACAGGAAAATACTTTGGTAGCTTGTAAGGGGATAATTCACATCCGTAGATCCTGATTTTTGTATGATCTTGGTAGAGGTACCAGTTGCATGTTTTAGCTAGGTCTGACAAGTGTAGAATTCTCTGAATTTCCTCATTTATCCTTAGTTTCGTTCTTCCACTGAGCATGCATACCACTAGATAGTAGAAGTGGTCAATGAACTGCTTGTAGTTGAACTCATATGATTTTTTCCTCACTATGGATGTCCAGGAGGTCACAGGTTGAGGGTTACCATCTTGGTCGAACTTATGCTGGGAGAAGGAGAACTTGTTTGCTTGGAAAAAGAGGAACATGTACACCAATATTGAAGAATACCTGAACATACCTTCTGTAGAAAACTTGAATAACTGTTCATGAATGTTGTCAGCTAGAAACTGACTGTAGTCAAACTGTGTAGTATCCTTTTCCTTAGTGGAGAAAATGGATAAAACCCCAAAATGGGTTCATCTACCCATTTATCAGAATAGTATCCTAGCAGGCAACATAGGGATGAGATGATTTGGTTACCTTTGACTGAGAAGATTGAGGAATCATACGAGGGATTCTTTTTGGGTAATTGAGCATTTTCAGGTAGGAAAAATTCAAAGATCTGAGCTCTCTATGGGAAAGAGAATTTATGGTATAGCTCGGTCAAAATTTAAATGGATAAGGGGGAGGCAGAATCATTTTTGGGTATCTACAATATTTGATTTATCGTTTCAGGGGTGATGGTGAAAATCGTTTCTCCAGACGAAGAAACAATGGTCCTCTGGCCGGGAAGGTAGTGAGCTTGGCATTTCAGGGAAAATTCGGGGAAATGGTATGTCTGGGGAAAAAGGTACGGTGGAAGAATGGACTCCAAGAGTTCTATCTCATCGCTTTGATACAGAAAAACATCCTTGATCCATAAGTGTAATTCGAAGAATTCGAATTCACACTTCGGCTCTGCAATTAAATAATCTTTATCGACCAAAGGTATGCGATCTAGGTCGACAAGAGGAGGGATGAAATTATTTTATTCAGTTTCAGTGGCTTTGGAGTTGGGCGCCATGATCAAACTGATACTTGCAAATGAAAAAATATGTTAACTGTGTTTACCAGGTTTTAATGGCGATTATTGACTATAATATTGATGGTGATTGTCTTGAGAATGGGAAATGGTGGCATCGACTATGTATGGATCAATGAACAGTGCAACAATGGTGTAAGAACGGAGTTAAATGGTTGAATGGGGTGTCCGTTATGGAGTAGAGGGTGAGTCAGATGGGTAACGGTAATGGCCGTCTGCATTGACTGGCGAACGAACATATCGGATGTGTTGTGGAGGGAATTGAATGGTCAATGGCTGGATGGAGGTGACGTGGAGGGTAATGAATGGCCGATGGGTGGATGGGATGTGACAAACGATAGGTGAGTGGAGTGTGACGTGTAGGCAGAATAGTGGAGTGTGGTGACAAAGCACGAAGGTGGTATGAATGAGTGGTTTGGCGGTTTACTCGGAGGGGGGGGTAGGTGGTAAGCGGTAAGGAGTGAGGGGGGTATGAGTTAACATGAATGTGACACGTTACGAGGGGGCCACACTTGGAAAACCACCAATTCAGACCCCTCCCCCCCCACTGTTAAAGGCAGAAAGGTCGGGGGGGGGTCTGACATTCTCTGCCGACCATAGATCTAAGCACGTCTGGATCGACCGTTGATATTAGTGTGCCTTTTAGCAGAAAGCGCCAAAATTGACATATCACCATGAAACTTAGGATAGCAACATTTTGTGGGTTTTTCTAACTCCCCTTTTCTTTATTTTTGTCACCAAGGGGTAAAAAATACATCATTTCAACTCAAATCAAAGGCATTTAATCACCCTTTCATCAATTTTATTGAAATAAGACATGCTAACCTACTTCCTAAACTAGTTACCTATTACATTAACCCAGATTAAACTGTTGGGTAAAAAATTACTCTAACCTAAGACATTTGACCAAGCTTAAATTGTTTGATCAAACTTATTCACTAACCTATCTAATTTGGCTAAGATTAAATTGTTTAGCCAAATTTGTTCACTATCCTATCTGAATAAATTGAAAGATCTTGATCATGGTTAGACATTATGCATCAAGCCAAATTATTTCATGGGGTTTTATCATTTTCTTTTCTATTTTTATACCCTCTTTTGATTTTTTGTATTTTTCTTTTCTTTTCCTTTTCTTTTTCCTTTTCTTTTTCTTTCCTTTTTATTTTTCTTTGTAAATAAATTGCAGAATAAAACATTATTTACAATATAATTCAACTAGAAGAAGAAATTATAATCACCAGGTGATCCTATGAAACATAGGGTTATAACAGTGGCTCCACTTGGGGATGGTTCTCTCCTTATGAGGTGCCAATAATCAAACTACCTACTTCTTTGAATATTCTTCTCTAATGCTTCTTCTGCAACCTGATTTGCTTTATTTTGATTGTAAATTTGGTGATCCATATCAGTGTCTTAGGGCCTTCTCTTCATGCTTCAACCATCTGATGAAAATCACCTCACACATGACATAAAAGTAAAAGTAAAAGTGGTTTGTACAATGGAATGAGTGACTAAGATCTTCATTATGGTGGAACATAATGTTTGAGCATCCTGCCATTTATAGGTCCTCCTGGCAGGTCTTCTCCATCACTGTACTTGAGTAAGAATGCATTGTTTCCTCTATATGCCTGGATGATGTAAGGGCCTTTCCAAAAACTGTCGAACTTTCCATGCTTTCCCTTGTCCTCATCTCTTGAATCCCATTTTAGTACCATATCACCCAATTAATAATCCTCCTTGGTTCTTCTGTCATAAATCTTCTTAATGCTTTCTTGGATTACCTGTGTTTGGTTATACACCTCCTCTCTGGACTGTTGGAGTTCGATCATCTGATTGATTCTCCTTTGAATATCATTAGGCTCTACCTTTAGTGCTTGCAATAGCCTCATAACAGAAACACCCAAAGAGGTGGGGAAAACAACATCAATTCCATATACCAATTGATATGAGGACATACCAATTGATATTTTTGTGGTTAGCCTGTCAGCCCAAAGTGCATGAACCAACTTATTGTGCCAAGATTTCTTATTTTCCTACAAAATTTCTTTATGATATTTACCAAAATTTTATTTGAGGACTCAACTAACCCATTTCCCTGAGGGTAATAAGTAATCTGATACTTGATGCAAAATTCTATTAGCTTTTTTGATCTGAAAGCTGCTGCATTATCAGTTATAATCTTTTTAGGGCATCCGAAACGAGTTAAAATATTAGTTTCCAAGAATTTAATAATGAAAGAGTCAGTGGCTTGCCTGTAGGGTACAACTTCAATTCACTTTGTGAAGTATTCTGTCGCTGTGAGGATCCACTTATTCCGACCTGATGAGGGTGGGTGAATCTCGCCAATAAATTCGAAACCCCATTGTTGGAATGGAGCTTCCAAAGAAATAGGTTTCAAGGGTAAATGAAAAAGTTTCCTTTTGCCTTCGAACACCTGACACTTGTGACATGGGATTACCTTTTTATGGACATCTACAAACAAGGTGGGTCAGTAAAAATCATCTCTAAGGATCTTGTTAGTAGTATCCTTCCAATTTAAATTCCCGCCACAATCACCTTCATGGAAATCCTACAATGCTTTGTCAGCTTCGTCTTTTAATAACAAATTAAGTAAAATGACTCCAACATCTTTCCAGTAAATATTTCCATTCATAATGCAATATTTCAATGCTTTAAGTTTTAAGAATCTAGCTTTAGTCTTTGTCAGACCAGGAGGAGCTTGTAAATTATGCAAGACAAAGATAAGGTCTGCGTACCATGGAGAATTCGATAATGCCTCTTTGACATGTGGAGTCGCCTTCTCTCCCTGTTCATCAACTGTAAATAAAAAGTTTATATCTAAAGCATGGAAATTTGATTCAACCATCAGTTTGGCCAAACCTTGACCCTTGATCAGTTTAGTTGGTTTGATTTCTATATCAGATTCTAGAATCACAACAATCCATTTCCATGTCCTACCATATGGGTTATCCCGAGTCAGAATGTCTTTCACCACTGCATTTGGAACATAAGCAATGGTATGTGAATGGAGAATGTAAACTCTAAAATCTTTGATTGCTTTTACCAAGGCAAAATCCTGTTTCTCCATTATGTTGTAGTTNCAATTATATCAATTTTTCATTTATTAATGCACACAAAATTTTAACAGAGTATTTTATCGTGGAACCCAATTGGGAAAACCACAAACTCTTTTTTATTAACTGCAATTTTTTTTTACATGTTACATAGAAGGAAGATGTACTTTCTTTTCGATCAACACCAACTGATCAGGATGCACCCACACCTTGGTTCACCGTCACCAATTGGTAGGAGGCTACGCTCCTCTGTTTAGTCAACTACAACTGACAAGGAATCACCAACTCCCTCTGCAGGCACAAACCTTCCCTTGCACCACCCAACCACTCTTAATACATAAGTATCTTCAACTTTTCTTCCTGGAATTTTCTTCAGCTTTTGATTGTCTGATCTGGACTGTAGAGACACTCTTCTTATCAACACTCTTCCTTGATTATATATTCTTCAAATGGTGTGAGTGTGACACAATTGTGTCCCTTCATTTTGACCATCACACCTCTTCAATTAATTAATGTTAATTATTGTTTATTTATTTTACCATGAAGGTATTTCATAAATTGATCACAATCATGGATCAATTTAATCCTTTAAGATTGATCCTGAATCTATTTTATTTTCACAAAGACCAAATTCTATAGAGGTGCTTCCTTCAAACCATTTCATATGACCGAGCATTTATAGAACCACGGGATTACAAACTATAACGACGTATAACAATTTCCTTTTAAAACTCTTATATCATATGACCATCAGTGGTAACCAGATGCTAAGCCTAAACGAGTGCTTGAGTGCTTTATCAAATCAACAACCATAATTCACTCTTCTGATGAGATGGACAACTGACGGGACTTCACACTTTAGAACTTTGGGATTTCAATGTTTCAAACCTTCGAATTTAGATCAGACGGTTTATTTCACAGAACTAGATCAATAGTTAGCTTTGATCCTTGTTGAGCCTCTAAATTGACATCCTCACTACCCTATTATACTCCTCATCTATACCTTTTTGGCTTACCTAAGCTTGGATAAATGACAAAGAATCTACCATTAGCCATTGATGAGGTCATAAGGTAAAGTATAATTAATTCATGCATTTTTGTGGTTTATTGAGCTAGGAGACTAAATGTTTCATGTACTAATGTTTTAACTTGCCACGTGTAACCTTTGACCTCTATATGAGTCCAACCTTTCTATACGAGCTCAGCCATCCGATACTTATGTGCTAGATTTCCACTGTTTGAATCCGGTACCAAGCACACCTTCCATTCAGATCCAGTACCAAACTATTCACTGTCGCGGTCTGGTACTAATGGCCGCAGACTGTTCTAGTTTGGTACCAACCACTTGTGCACTATTTTGATCTGGTACCATTTACCAAATCTCACCTGTCATGATCCGGTACCAATATAGGAAACAAAATATACCAAGTTTAGCTCCAGATCGTACCAAAGATAATTGTTGGATGTTTTCTGAATCATTAAAGATTTAGCAAGGTTATGATAATCTAGTTTGTTTATTTCTTCATCCTCATACACTTCGTGTCATGAGGATGAAGCTTAAAATATGTAACTGAATATATAAATTTGACAATTGACTGATTTGCTAAAGCTTTCACCTTCTTGTGTTTCACAACTAAGACTGTTTAAATAGTCATGACAAGGATGGTGGAGGTAGTAGAGAGTTAGCATAACACAGTATGTGAAGCAGTGTAACATATTGCATAACATATTTTGAGTTGAATTTTAATAGAAGGATGTCAATTATTTCTAGGTCTTGATCATTTATGAATGAATGTGAGTTGAGTTGTTAGCATAGTTTAATTCTATGTTTTGAAATTTGAGTAAGAGGAATGTGTGGATTGAAAATAAGCTTACTGTAGACTTTAGTCGCTGACCTGTTGAAGCGACAAGGGCCCACCACCCAACAAAGGTCATCATCCTTATAGATTAGTGTTAGTAGTTGATATCAATAGTATAAATGTTAGACTAGCTAAAGATTTGATCTTTTCAAATGATAGCAATATAGTTCAGTTTAGGTTTCGATTGCTTAGAGATCTTTTTTTTTGCATATGATCTGTTTCTGTTTTTATGAATTTGATTTTGTTTCATGGACATAAATGTTGGTAGTAGTAGTCAGAAATATTTGAAGGAGAACTAGTGAAGTTCACAACAACACATTGTGAACCACAACATACTCAATATATTGACTATTGAACTACCCATGCTATGTCTTGATGATTGATGTGATTTCCCTTTCAGAAGTGTGATTGCATAGTTAGTTTTCTGGGTCAGATAGCAGAGTTGATATGTCAAAAGAACTCCATATCATATTTGCATGTTCCATAATGGAGTAGATAACCTCTCTGTGAAAGACAACCAAAGTGTGTTTTGATTTGCTAGTTTGTTTTGTTTCTAGCATGCATAATCTAGAATAGTTCTATACTCATGACATTAGAATTACCTTCCTTACTGGTGTCTTGTGACTCTGTTGATTATGAATCCTGGATTGATAATTAATGAGTGCATTATATTAAACATATAAGTAGCACAACAATCCTTACACTCATCCTTTCACTGCTAAATCCGATGGCTAGGACCTAATCAAGTGTTGAAATGGGTGGCCACCATTTACTCCGGGTCTTCGGACTTCAGAGATTTCATATCTCAAAACCTTCTCTCCTTCAGAGTGATCACCTACTATGGTAAGTCATAATACGATGGAGACCGCTTGTTGTCGGTTAAAATTTCAACTTACACTATCCTTCCACTACAGTAGATTGACGGTCGAGAATACACTCTGTTAACTCCCAAAATAGCACCATCATTTTGGTTGGGTTTTACGGTGAATGATCGTTTATGGTTTTGAGTTGCAAATGGAAAAATGATACTTAAACTTGTAGGGAACTTTTCGATCCCTTTCTAAGCTCCAAATTAAGATCTGACAACACCATTGGAAAGATGAGATTCTCTATATGTCGATCGACTATTCATATGTGAAAAATGGATTTTTTATGACCGAGAAATTCAATTTTGAAAATCTGTCCGCTTTCAACAGCGCGGAAGGC
>ML785959.1:465721-487624 GCA_009831015.1 Picea engelmannii
ACATGTTGAATGTCTGAATGCTGTACTCTGATTTAGTCATCCCATTGATCCATTTTGATAAAAAACACCAAAAACATTGAATCTTGTAAGTTACCAGGCATACTTAGTTTACAACCCTAAGTAGTTCCCTGGAGTGATAACACACTCAACATGAGATCAACGGTCGAGATCTCCTTCGGGTCTCCAAACTTTGGAGATTTCGAGTCTCAAACCATTTCTTTCCTTTGGAATGATGTCACTTACTTGACTTGATGACGTGTCATGATCCTAGTAGCTACCACGTGTCACTCAGATTTGTGATTTGCATGTACTTGAAACGCCGAATCAACTTGGCACTTGTAATTGTCTGATTGCGCCATGTGTCCTTGCTGATGTGGATCCCCATGTGGCACATGTTCATGCTGATGTGGTCTGCCACACTTTCTTGCTGACATGGTTTGCTGACCAACAACCCTGATCCAACGGTCCTCATGTGTCCTCCACATCTGACGGTCCTTGTTCATTTCATATTTTTGGGCTTTGCGTATTTCAGATCTCAAACTTTCTGGAGTGTAACCTCCTCGCTTCTTTATACCCAAAGTGAATTTTGTTTGTTGATCAGTTTCTTTAGATCAACAGTTCAATCTATTCTGCGATGCAAATATTGTAGATTTATCATGTCCTTCCACTTTAACATGATCCGACAAATGACGAGTATTTGGCTAATCAAAATCTCAACCTTTTAGCCCCGTTTATCCTATCCTTCCACTTTGAAATGATCCAACGACTGACAAGAATTTGGGTTTGATCCAATGGTCGACGAGTATTCAGGTATTTGAACTCATAGCATCTTTACCTCACTTATCCTATCCTTCCACTTGATTTTATCTAACGATTTACGTGGACTCTTCGAAGTAGATTAATAGTCGACGATGATTGCAGAACCACAACCTGCGAGTGATTTAACTCAACACCCAAATTCCGTAATTTGAAGTTGTGCGCTATTGGTGAGTCAACCACAATTGTCGATCTTAGAAGCTATAATATATGATGGTCCTGACTAATTGTGGGATTGGAAATAGGATGATATTTAATTCTCCATTCAATCTCTGCAATTCATCCATGCTGTTGATCTAACGATTGCACATCCGACTGTCACGACTTAATCTGACTTAAACTCATGGTTTGTTGGATCAACCACAATTGTAGATATTTGAAGCTATGATATCTGACGATACAGATAGATTGCGGGATTGTAAATGGATAGTAGTTTAATTCTTCTTTCGCTCCCCGCAATTCATTCCTGCCGTTGATATGGCTTGCAGATCCAAAAATCTTGATTTGATTTGAATTTTATCACGCCATCTCTTCTGAGCTTTAATCTCTATTTGACATTAGTCATTATATACTATTTGATTGGTCGTCCAACATTTCTTCTGAAATTCATTGCGCCATCTCTTTTGAGCTTTGATCATCATTTGTTTGCTAACCCTCCTGATCTTTTATTGTTGATCCTATCGTGATCAATAATAATCACGAGTTTCTTGAGCCTTAAGGTGATGTTATTCTGTCAATTATTTTTCTTCCTAAGATTAACCTTGCTACTTTGATCACTATGAATGTTGACATCAATGACAATATGTCCAACAATATCCCCCTTTTTTATTGAGGGAAACATACTAACTTCATACACAGACTCCCCCTGTGATGCTGCATCTCTCTCCTCTGAAGTTACTCTCCCCCCTTGACATCAATAGCAAAGGGTTTCTTCTCCAATGATCTATCTGTCTAAATACTTTTTATCAGAGTCTTGACCATTGGTAACTCCTCCTGCAATCACACTTTTCTTGTCATAATTGAATGACTCCTTCTGACGTTGATTGCTATCTCTCCCTGAATAGGTGCCAACTGATGCATTATTTTCTTGAGAGATTTAGGTAGTGTTGGCAACCATTTTCATTCCTATATTTTCCTTACAAGCTGCCTACACAAGGGTTTTGAACCCTCAATACTCGTCGCATTTCTTTAAACGACACTATTATCTTTTCTTTCGCATATCCGCTTCTAGTTTTCATTTTCACGACTGCAAGTGTGAAAACCTACAGTTGGGATTCATGTTGATGGCATTAGAATGATCTTTTGGATTGTTATGAACCTATTTGTTTATGTGGTCATAACTCTTTTTACCTCCAACTCACCACTGGTCACACATTTATCAAAACACCAAACCACCACTCACTTTGCATTTGACCATCGTCAACATGGTTTCGATTTATAAATTCATTGATGCAATGGTTATATGATATTTTGGTGTCTTTTATCAAATCCTTGGTGCAATGGTATTATTGAACACATTAATTTTGGGGTCAAATCGTTGGTGCAATGTTTGACATATTGGTTTCTTTTAAATTATACAAATTCCATTGTTTATTTAAACATTCGGATCGAGTTTTGGTTATGTATTTTATGGTTTTCAATGATTATGTGATAATCCATTTGACATTTTGCTTACAATGCTTTTGATATACACTATTGTGATTTGAATGAAACATTTTACCAAGGCGTCGTCGATTGTACATGCCAACATGATATTTTTACATGGTTTCAATTTACTCCACCACCCTCACACACATAAGCATTAACGCTCTGTCGTGCATTGCAAACTACCTTTGTTTGTTAAGGGAAAACCTGCGGGAAAATGGTTCTGTATCAAACCTGTCAAACCCCGTCACCGATTACCCTGTTGATCTTGTGCTATTTGATATGGATCTTGTAGTGCGAATCGAACCCAATGGAATCCAAACTTTGTTTTTATTTGATAACGCCCGAGAGGACCTAGAGAGGAATGGTTGGTTGGTTTTTATTGAGAAGTTCGAGGGTTTCAACCTCGCAGTCGCTCAACAATTTGCACTTACATTCGATGGATGCAGGGCCAAAGTTGGGGACATCCAACTCGAATTGAACGAGGATTTACTCAGCTCAGCCACTGTTCCGCTAGCCGAAGGGAAAAAATGGTTTAAGAACTCGAAGGTTGATGAAGTGCCATGGCCTCTCCTGTTTACCTCAAGAAAAATCAACAGTTGTGACAAAGGTATGCCAGTTACAACTCTTAAGTCTAGGTGGCATGATTTGTTGGCCATTATTAAGAAATTCATTACATGCGAAGGTAGATACAGTTTAGTTTTCCTATACCACCTACGGCTGCTCATGAGTTTCATAAATTTTCCTTTAAATATGCCTCATTTCCTCCTTCGGAGTTTGTATAAAATGACTAAACGTTTCAAGAGGGAGAAATCCGACTCCAGCCTCTTCCACCACTGTTTAATTAAAATTATTATAGTCCATCATTTGAGGTTGAGTGGCGACTGTTGGGAAGCTTTCTTGTTGAGGAATGGCTTTGCTAGTCCTGAAATTGGTCAAGTTGACAAAACCGTGGTCACAGAAACCCTTGTCGGGCCTGTTGTGCCCCCTCCTACACTCTTACCCTCTGTTGAACCCTCGACCTACCCGAACGATAACCTACCCGACACCCTGCCAGACTCATGCCTAAAAGACAGTGCTAAGCCTGTCAAGAGGTCTGCAAAGAAAAAGGATAAGGGTAATAATGATATCAATTGCGAGGGTAAGAAGGCTGCGCGCTGGGTATCAAGGTGTGCTTTCAATAAACCTAAACAAAACACAGATCATAAACCAATTTTATTGAGTGAAGATTCAGATTCTGAAATCGAGCGATTTCTGACCGAGGAGTATCCATACTCACACGACCTTTGTTCAGTCAAGCCCTATGACTACGTATCAAACCTCCCTTCGTGCCTTAGAGATGACCCCAACTTCCCCGGGATCAAACTTGACAGTGGAACTGCTGGTAAATCAAGAGATTCCTCACCTATAACTACATGGCCTGATCAACCCCAGTGCATTGAATGCAAGTCGTGGCTCGACCGATATTATTCAGATGTCCCTTTGCTCCAATCCTAAATCAAGTCCTTGGAGGACCGAGTAACTGTGTTAACAAAAGAAAATGATAGATTGCTAGCTAATGATAAAAGGCAGAAGACTACAGGTTTTGTGGTTTTCAAAAATGTAGAGGCGGCCACTGCCATTGTTAATTCAAAAATAGCTTGAACGAATCGAATCCCTGAAACCAAGGTATGGTATTTCAAGAATGATTTTAAAATGATTTTGTTTGCTTTGAATTAGTATAAAGGATTTGTTTGATAAATCACATATATTTCTGTTATGATTGAATTGATACAATATGATTCTGTTTGTAAATAATAACTAGCTATAGAATCGTGAGATTCTGTAGCTAGTCATAAAATTTGAATTTTTGTTGATTTTACAACTAAACACGATCTGAAATCGTGTATTTTTGTGCATTTACAGGTACACACGAATTTCAAAGGAAATTGGATCGATGGTGCCATCTTTGAACATGCTTTTTTTTTACATAGTTTTGGATTAGGATGTTAGTCTTAGTTAGAAATAGGAATTTGGGAGATTGTTCCCATAATTTTTGCAAACATTTTTGATAATTTCCACAAGGAATGTTTTCATTCTGTGGCCTTTATATACCTATTATTTTTGTAAACAAACCATCGCTGCTTGGGAGCAAAGAATATGGGTTGATGATTATTCAGACTGGAATGAAAGTGGATGTTTGTACGACTTTAGCTTTCAATATATCATACTTTTATTTCATGTTTTGTTCATTTCAATTTGTAATCAAATTATTGACTACTTTAGATATCAAAATTTGTTATAGGTTGATGTGATGCGATTTAAATTGTGTCCATATTTGAGGCCTCTCATTTTACTTACAACAATTACCTTGTTTTAATTTAATGAACATAAGGTTAATATTCTTTTTCAAATGAGCAGTGATGCACAAATCTTTGCAATGGGATTTATCTTAATGTGATTATTTGTAAACTATAAAATTGTTGTTGCTGCATCCTTTACCTGTTATGTCGTTAGAATTCAAGAGCATTTTTGCTTCGTGTTTACGTGAAGTATTGGAAAATCCAGTGCGGGTTGGCCTCATCGAACAGTGAACGTAGATGCCTATGTACAGGACAAGTAGGAGACGATAATTTCAGGTCAGTATGTTATTTTATTTTAATAGTTTAATTAATATAGGAGTTCTCTATAGTTCAGATAGATACACAATACATATTACTATTTTTATTGCTTAGTTAGATAGCTGTTGTTTCGTTTCTTTTTCATAAAAGTTATAAAAAACCAAAAATACTAGCTTCGCTGTCATAAGACAATCCATATATGATTTTGAAAATTTCAATGAAAATTTGTATTCTGTAAATATTGTATAGGTAACAGAGATTTAATATATCAATACACTGTACACTTAATAAGTAGGATTATTATTTCATTAATATTAATTAGCGAACTGTGAATATATATTAGACCTGTATATAGTTTGCAGTAGTTGTTTTTCACTTAGATTAGTTTCTTTAGCTTAGTTTTTCTTTCATTTTCGTAGGACTTAGATCGGCTAACGGAGCCGCTAAAACTGTCGGGGTGGATTAATCCAAACGACTTGGGTTATTTAGACAACCCCGGACCAGATTCACTCCTCCAGTTGACGAGCGGTCAATTTCGTCTGTCAACAAATGGCGCTATAAGGAGGGCCTGAAAATTATTAATTTCATGAGGCGGTCGTAAGACTCCTCCACCACCCAACCACTCACCTATAGTGACAAGAATTCATTCAAATGAAAACATCATCCCTCAAACAAAAACCACATCAAACGACGATCTACGTATCACAGTTGAACCAGTGACCCCAAATCCTACAGGTGCTGACGTCCAAGAGATTGTCTGCCAATCTCTCATAAGAACACATAGTGCCTTCGCCCATTTAAGGCAACCAAATCGACCTTTGGATCAACCATTATCTTTATCTGATATCAGAGAAACACTTGGAGGCACTAACCTCACTTTAAACCCTATAGATCCAATCCTCACTCCTGTAGCAGGAGGATCTGGAATACCACCCTCACCACCTCCTTCTTCCCCTTCTTCTTCTGGAGAAGAATCCTCTGACGAAGGAATCTCTTCATCCTAGCCTTCGACACCGCCCATACCAATGGCCAACTAGAACAATCCTGCCAGACCCTGGCTCGACCAAGATGCAGTAGCCATAACCGGGCCTCAGCATCCCTTGCCCAAACATCCGGAGAAGTGGCTCCCCAAGTTTGACCCAGACTCTAAACAGATCGCCGAAGATCACATTAAAAAGTTTATGTTAGCCATTAGAATCCATAATGTCGAGCACGAAGATGTAGTCTGTAGATTGTTCCCCTATACTTTCGAGGGCAATGCCTCTACCTGGTACTTTTCCCAACAACCCCATACCATCGTGTCATGGGAGAAGTTTGAATCCTTCTTTCTTGAGAAGTTTGGAGACGATAAGTCCCCAAAAGTTCTAGTCATGGAGATTTCTAGTTTAAGAATGAACCCCAAAGAGAAAATCAAAGACTTTAACCAAATATTCTTAACACTAAAGAACCGAATCCCTACGGATTTGATGCCTGCCAAGAATCTTATCATAACATATTATACGAAAGCCTTACATCAAAGTATATCCATTTGGGTAAAGAGATCTAAGAAATCCACGTTGTTAGAGGCCTTTGAAGAGGCCAGTCAGATTGAGAAATACATCCTCAGCTTAAAAGACACTGCTAGCAATGAAATAGAGACTAGTTCATCTTCCAGAAAGAAAATCGAAATCCTCCCTAGACCTGCTCAAAATAAAATCTAACCTGAAAGCTCAGATTTAGAAAACTTAACAAAAGTCATTCAAAAACTGTCAAATCAAGTTATAGATTTGAAAAGGACGGTCGAAGAAGCTTCTTCGAGCAAAGGGCCTTACAAACCCCCGTTTAGGAATCCTTTTCCCACCAACCGACCTAATTCAAATACCGAAGGCTTAAATCTAGAAAGCCTGCAATTCACGATTCAAACGATTCTAGAAGCCCAGGATAACTTGATGCCTCCTGAGATTCCTGAGGAAGTAGTTGAACAAGAGACAGTTGAAGAAGATGAATCTTCTCCAAACATTTTTGGACACTTATCGGATAACATTTTTCAAGATAATTTCGAGACAGTACATCCCTACAATACTAGGAGTAAGACAACAAACAAACCTTCTTCTGAAAACACTACGACTTTACCCCCAAAATAGTCTAGATCAGCTGAGACTAAACAGAGTCATGTAAACCCAAACTTAGATTATGATTTAGTTGAATATCTAAAAAAGTTAAGGGCCAACATTTCTATTTATGAATTATTAAAATTTCCGTTTCTGCTACAAAAAATGTTACAGAATATCGCAGAGAATAGCAAAAACGGTAATCCAAGCAGTAAAAAAGTTTTTCAGAACAACCCAAAAGTTCCTCAGAAGGCCTCCGCTAAGAACAATTCTGATCCTCACGAGAAAAGATACCTTCTTGTAAATAATGTAACAAATGTAGATAGATTAGCTTTAGAGGCTGCGAGTAAAAAGCCACAAGCTTCCACCATTAGTACTCGCAGAAATGTACCTCCATTTTTGTTAACTTTTGAAATATTTAATAGGAACATGCAAAATTGTATGGTAGACTCAAGAGCGTCATCCAAAGTAATGCCATGGTCTGTGTGTCAGAAGATTAATGTTGAAGTTGAACCATCCACCTTAAAGATCATCCAACTTGATCGAACTAGTGTTAAGGTTATAGGCGAATTAAGGAATGTGCTTATAAGAATATCGTCTAACCCCAAAGTTCATCAAGTGATTGACATTATTGTTGTGGATATTCCAGAAGTTTATAGTTTGTTTTTAAGCAGAGACTGGTCAGAGCAGCTACACGACTATTTCGCGACAGATTGGTCTCACTTGTGGCTGCCCGAGAACGGAAAGCCCAACAAAATCAAGGTAAATCGTGAATGTTACCTAAAGTTCACAGTGACAGATTTAAATGATCCCAATGAACCATTTACACCTTCTGCCGATTCGCCCAAAATACAAGGGATGGATACCTTTTTTGGCAATTTCATGGCCGAGACTTCCACTATCACTAACCCGGAGCAACAGTCCGAGATTGTGGCATATATGCAGCCAACAATTTCTACCCAATGGTATCATGCACCTGATAAAAATCAAATATGGTCTCTTTACTTTGATGGGTCAAAGACCAAGGAAGGAGCCGGTGCGGGCTGCGTTATTATTGATCCAGCAGGTAACAAAACCCTGATTGCATGCAGGTTAGAGTTTGAATGTACAAACAACACAACAGAATATGAGGCTTTATTGCAAGGCCTCAGAAAAGCATTAGATATGAACATTCAAAATTTGACTGAAAATCGTGGTTAGACAGGTAAGAGATTCTATCCACTATTTGTCTCCGCATCTTAAAAGCTACCAATTTGAGGTATGGAATTTGATGAATAAGTTTTCTGCTTTTAACATAAATTCTATTTTTAGATTGAATAATTCGGAAGCCGATTTATTAGCTAACGTAGCTTTGAAACTCTTTCCTGCAGAAGGCTTGTCCCCGAATGCATTCTCCATCGAACTGTTGTTCAGGCCATCCATTCCTGACAACATCACGAATTGGAGATTCTTCGATGACGATCAACAAATTATTAGTTTCCTGCATATGGAAGAAACTTTCCAAGGCGCAGTGATCGACGAATGCACTCATGATGACAATATTCGTGATTTCACGGTAATACCAGATTTGAGATCTCCTGAATCTTCATCGAACATGGTAAATTCTATCCCTAAATCTGTAGTTAGATTAGAAATTTTTTATGATCTGCAAGACAAATTCAAAAAATCGGTCAATTGTAAAACAAATAGCTCCTCTTTATCGTATGAAAAAGTAAACTTGGGAACTAATGACAATCCACAGTGCATTAATTTAGGGGTGGGGTGTTTTGAACAAGAGAAAACCGTGTTTATTAAATTGTTTAAGGAATTCAAAGATGCTTTTGCATGGACGTATGATGACCTAAAAACCTTTGATCCTAACATCATACAACACGTCATTCCTATGAAACCCCAAACCTTGCCATTTCAACAAAAGCTAAGAAAAATGCACCCTAAACTCGAACCGACCATCAAAAAAGAATTAAATAAACTCCTAAATGCTATGATAATTTTCCCAGTTAAGCACACACAATGGGTCTCTAATCTGGTCCCTGTCCGGAAGAAGAGTGGTGAAATCAGACTATGCGTCGATTTTCGAAACCTTAATCGAGTGTTTGATAAAGACAACTACCCTGTCCCACCCATGGAACGGATCCTTCGACAGGTATCTGGTTCTGAAATATTATCATTATTGGATGGTTTTTCAAGGTATAACCAAGTCCTGATGTCTCCTCCAGACCAACTTAAAACTACCTTCCGCACTCCATGGGGCACATACGCTTATAGGAAAATTCCCTTTGGACTCATTAATGCTGGTGCCACTTTCCAGAGAGCGATAGACATCGCTTTCTGAGGCTTAATCAATCAATCTGTCGTAGTTTACCTAGATGATGTGACTATATTCTTGAAAAACAAAACTGATCATCTAGCTCATTTGAGAGCTGTTCTACAGCGATGTCGTAAGTACGACATTTCCTTGAACCCTAAAAAATCTATTTTCGCAGTAGAACAAGGTAAGCTCTTAGGATTTATTGTATCAAGCAAAGGGATGATTATCGACCCTGTAAGGACTCAATTCATCTTGAAAATCCCCTCTCCCTCCTCCAAAAAGTCTATGGAGTCTTTCTTAGGCCAGATAAACTTTGTCAGGAGATTCGTCCCCAGTTTTTTAGAAATGGTGAGACCTTTACAGAATTTAATAAAAAAGGACGCACAATATCATTGGGGACCCTTAGAAAAACAAGATTTTAATTCAATAAAAAAGACCATAATAGATTCTCCTTCTCTCATGAGCCCCGACTTTTCGCAAGACTTCACGCTCTACACATTTTCTTCTGACCGCTCCTACACTGCTGTCCTAACTCAAAAGAACGCTGAAAATAATGAAGTCCCAATTGCCTTTATGAGCTCTACTTTCAAAGGCCCAGAACTTAATTACCCAGCGGTAGATCAGCAAGCCTATGCTGTTTTTAAAGCAGTAAAGAACTTCCTATCTTATCTTTTGAAATCTAGGACGAAAATTATTGTCCCTTACCCGACCGTCAGAAATCTGTTAGTGCAGAAAGAACTAGGAAAAAAGAGGGCGAACTGGGTCACCTCCTTACAAGAGTATGACATAGAAATCACCCCAGCACAAATAGTGAGAGGCTAAGGGCTATGCAAGTTAGTCACTGACTCAGCGGTAGGACAACAAGAAGAAAACGATGTGTCAAACTCAGGACAACACAATCAAAATTCAATTTGATGTGCACAAAACTCTGTCAGTCCCTGGTATGACGATATAAAATTTTGTCTTGAACATGGGTCAACCACCCGTCACCTGGATCCTACTAAAAGAAGAGTGTTAAGATTAAAATCTGCCTCCTTTCAGTTCATTAATGGTATTCTGTTTCGTCAAAATTTTGATGGAGTAGTAATGCGCTGTCTTGAGAAAGATGAAGCAGAAAAGATATTATTAGAATTGCATGCAGGAGAGGCCGGTGGGCATTTTGGTGGGGATACCACTGCCCATAAAGTATTAAGAGCAGGTTATTACTGGCCTACACTTTTTAGAGATTCTCATGCCCTGTGTCGCAAGTGTATTATCTGTCAAAAAGAATCCGGGCGGATAAAGAAACCAGCCTTCCCTTTGCAGCCTGTTTTAGTAGACTCCCCTTTTCAGCAGTGGGGTCTTGATATTATAGGTCCAATCAATCCGCCATCCTCACATCAACATAAGTTTATAATAACAACCACAGATTACTTCACCAGGTGGTACTGAAGCTTCCCCATTAAGAGCTGTAAATACCAGTCAGGTAATTGCCTTTTTAAATTTGAATATTATTACTTGTTTTGGTATCCCTGACTGTTTAGTATTCGATAACGCTTCTTATTTTTCATCTCTTGAGATGAGTGAGTTCACTCTAGAAAAAAGAATTAAATTAAAATATTCTGCCAGCTATTACCCTCAGGGAAATGGATTTGCAGAATCAACTAATAAGAATCTGATTAAAATCATCAAGAGAACGGTATCTGAAAATCACAAAAATTGGCATAATGCACTATTAAACGCAATCTGGGTTGATAGAGTAACTCCAAAAAATGTTGTGGGTAACTCTCCCTTATTTCTCATCTATGGCAGAGAAGCAATTCTACCACCACATATTCTTCTTCCCTCACTGCAGCTATCACAGAAAATACAAGAAGAGAACTGCCCCCCTTTGGAGAATCAAATTAACGCATTATTAAAACTAGAGGAAGTGAGGGCTCAAGCAAAACGGAAGTTGGATCAGCATCAACTTGTGGTTAAAAGCTGGTTTGATTCCAACTCTACCTCTGATAGGAACTTTGAAGTAGGTGACCTTGTCCTAAAATGGGACAAACCACATGAGGGAAAGGGAGAGCATATGAAGTTTCAGAACTTATGGCTAGGACCGTTTTTAATTGCTGAGAAACTAGGTCCCAGCTATTTCAGATTACAGAGTCTAAAGGGACAACCAGACACCTATCCGGTGAATGGCCAAGCTCTAAAAAGGTATTTCGCTTCACGACAACCCTTTGTACACTGTGTAAATATTTTTCCTTTGTTTGATTTTCATTTTCATTTTGCTTTTGTGGTTTTGATTTCTCCCTTACGCTTATCAGTTTTTACTTTTGAAATACACATACCTGCATTATGAACTGTTCAGACAAAGAAAACATAATTTTTTTTCCTCTGAAATGACTGCTGAAAGATTGTCTAAACATCAATTATGATATGCTTCTGAAATTTACAGCCATGTTAAAGAAAGCCTGTTGTTTGAAAGAAGTTTATTGATTTCAATCTGTAATTGAAGCCTGTCACGATCATCCATTTTCTTCTTACACTGTCCCTGTTCCTTAAGGGAATAACTCAGAAGATGTCTCCCTGCCTCCGAAGGTCGGTTTATTAACAAACTATCTCTAGATCTTAATGAAGGGCAGTTTAATTTTTTTTTTTAAGGTCTGTAATTTATTAAAATATGTCCAAAATATCATAATTTTCAGCGTCACCCCGCTCAATTATATATATTAAAAAAAAAACCAAATAAATCATTAAAAGAGATGTGGGAAGTGCTTGTAAACCCACTGGGATACTGAACAGGTCTGCTGGCAGTGCGTAAATGCATGCATGACACCGAGATAACTTCACCGGGGTACTGAACAGGCCCGCTGGAAGTGAAGCAATGTCGAGTATATGAAAATTTGCAAATATGGAATCTCTTGACCTTAAAATGTACTTTATTCTGATCTGGAACTTCCTGGTAGGATACAGATATCAGAGTGGGTTAAATGGAAACCCTGTCGAGGCTATGGACGCCTGCTGGTAGCAGTGGCTCTGTCAACAGTATTGGAGATTTTATCCTTAATATCGTGACTCGCTTTTATTAAAATTGTTATCAGTTTTTATCTTTTAAAATAACCAGCTGAAATTTTTATGATTGATGACGATGTTTAAACAATTTTCTGGTTGTTTTTGAGTTAGAATTATTCTCATTATCTTAATCTGGACTTGTTCGTTTGGCAGAGATAACTGCTTCTACCAGTGTGTCACCATTGTTGGTAGCCATTTTCATTCCTATATTTTCCTTACAAGCTACCTACACAAGGGTTTTGAACCCTCAATACTCGTCACATTTCTTTAAACAACACTATTATCTTTGCTTTCACATATCTGCTTCTCGTTTTCATTTTCACGAATGCAAGCATGAAAACCTACAGTTGGGATTCATGCTGATGGCATTAGAATGATCTTTTGGATTGTTATGAACCTATTTGTTTATGTGGTCATAACTCTTTTTACCTCCAACTCACCACTGGTCACACATTTATCAAAACACCAAACCACCACTCACTTTGCATTTGACCATCGTCAATATGGTTTAGATTTATAAATTCGTTGATGCAATGGTTATATGATATTTTGGTGTCTTTTATCAAATCCTTGGTGCAATGGTTTTATTGAAAACATTAATTTTGGGGTCAAATTGTTGGTGCAATGTTCGACATATTGGTTTCTTTTAAATCATACAAATGCCATTGTTTATTTAAACATTCAGATCGAGTTTTGGTTATGTATTTTATGGTTTTCAATGATTGACATTTTGTTTACAATGATTTTGATATACACTATTGTGATTTGAATGAAACATTTTACCAAGGCGCCGTCGATTGTACATGCCAACATGATATTTTTACATGGTTTCAATTTACTCCACCACCCTCACATGCATAAGCATTAACGCTCTGTCGTGCATTGCAGGTTGCCTTTGTTTTTTTTGGGAAAACCTGCGGGAAAATGGTTCTGTATCTACCCCGTCAAACCCCCTCACCGATTACCCTGTTGATCTTGTGCTATTTGCTATGGCTCCTGTAGTGAGAATCGAACCCAATGGCGTCCAAACTTTGCTGTTATTTGATAACACCTGAGAGGACCTAGAAAGGAATGGTTGGTTGGTTTTTATTGAGAAGTTCGAGGGTTTCAACCTCGCAGTGACTCAACAATTTGCACTTACATTCAATGGATGCAAGGCCAAAGTTGGGGACATCCAATTCGAATTGAATGAGGATTTCCTCAGCTCAACCACTGGTCTGCCAACCGAAGGGAAAAAAAGGTTTAAGAACTCGAAGGTTGATGAAGTGCCATGGTCGCTCCTGTTTACCTCAAGGAAAATCAACAGTTGTGATAAGGGTATGCCAGTTATAGCTCTTAAGTCTAGGTGGCATGATTTGTTGGCAATTATTAAGCAATTCATTACATGCGAAGGTAGATACGGTCTAGTTTTCCTATACCACCTACGGATGCTCATGAGTTTCATAGATTTTCCTTTAAATATGCCTCATTTCCTCCTTCGGAGTTTGTATAAAATTGCTAAACGTTTCAAGAGGGAGAAAGCTGACTCCAGCCTCTTCCACCACTATTTAATTAAAATTATTATAGTCCATCATTTGAGGTTGAGTGGCAACTGTTGGGAAGCTTTCTTGTTGAGGAATGGCTTTGCCAGTCCTGAAATTGGTCAAGTTGACAAAACCGTGGTCACAGAAACCCTTGTCGGGCTTGTCGTGCCCCCTCCTACACTCTTACCCTCTGTTGAACCCTCGACCTACCCGAACGATAACCTACCTGACACCTTGCCTGAGTCATGCCTAAAAGACAATGCTAAGCCGGTCAAGAGGTCTGCAAAGAAAAAGGGTAAGCGTAATAATGATATCAATTGCAAGGGTAAGAAGGCTGCGCACTGGGTATCAAGGTTTGCTCACAATCAACCTAAACAAAACACAGATCAGAAACCGATTTTATTGAGTGAAGATTCAGATTCCAAAATCGAGTGGTTTCTGACCAAGGAGTATCCATACTCAAACAACCTTTGTTCAGTCAAGCCCTATGAATATGTATTGAACCTCCCGCTGTGCCTTAGATATGACCCCAACTTCCCCGGGATCAAACTCGACAGTGGAACTGCTGGTAAATCAAGAGATTCCTCGCCTGTAACTACATGGCCTGATCAACCCCAGTGCAATGAATGCAAGTCGTGGCTCGACCGATATTATTCATAAGTCCCTTTGCTCCAATCTCAAATCTAGTCCTTGGAGGACCGAGTAACTATGTTAACCATTGAAAATGAAAGATTTCTAGCTAATGATAAAAGGTAGAAGACTACAGGCTCTGTGGTTTTCAAAAATGTAGAGGTGGCCACTGCCATTGTTAATTCAAAAATAGCTTGAACGAATCGAATCCCTGAAACCAAGGTATGGTATTTCAAGAATGATTTCAAAATGATTTTGTTTGCTTTGAATTAGTATAAAGGATTTGTTTGATAAATCACATATATTTCTGTTATGATTGAATTGATACAATACGATTCAGTTTGTAAATAATAACTAGCTATAGAATCATGAGATTATGTAGCTAGTCATATAATTTGAATTTTTGTTGATTTTACAACTAAACACAATCTTAAATCGTGTATTTTTGTGCATTTACGGGTACACACGAATTTCAAAGGAAATTGGATCGATGGTGCCATCTTTGAACATGCTTTGTTTTTACATATTTTTGGATTAGGCTGTTAGTCTTAGTTAGAAATAGGAATTTGGGAGATTGTTCCCATAATTTTTGCAAACAGTTTTGATAATTTCCACAAGGAATGTTTTCATCCTGTGGCCTTTATATACCTATTATTTTTGTAAACAAACCATCGCTGCTTGGGAGAAGAGACTATGGGTTGATGATTATTCAGACTGGAATGAAAGTGGATGTTTGTACGGATTTAACTTTCAATATATCATACTTTTATTTCATGTTTTGTTCATTTCAATTTGTAATCAAATTATTGACTACTTTATATATCAAAATTTGTTACAGGTTGATGTGATGCGATTTAAATTGTGTCCATATTTGATGCCTCTCATTTTACTTATAGCAATTACCCTGTTTTAATTTAATGAACAGAAGGTTAATCTTCTTTGTCAAATGAGCAGTTATGTACAAATATTTGCAGTGGGATTTATCTTAATGTGATTATTTGTAAACTATAAAATTGTTGTTGCTGCATCCTTTACCTGTTCTGTTGTTAGCATTCAAGAGCGTTGTTTCTTCATGTTTACGCGAAGTATTGGAAAATTCGGTGCGGGTTGGCCTCATCGAACAGTGAACGTAGATGCCTATGTACAGGACAAGTAGGAGACGATAATTTCAGGTCATTTTGTTATTTTATTTTAATAGTTTAATTAATATAGGAGTTCTCTATAGTTCAGATAGATACACAATACAAATTACTATTTTTATTGCTTAGTTAGATAGCTGTTGTTTCGTTTCCTTTTCATAAAAGTTATAAAAATCCAAAAATACTAGCTTCGTTGTCATAAGACAATCCATATATGATTTTGCAGATTTCGATCAAAATTTGTATTCTGTAAATACTGTATAGGTAACAGAGATTTAATATATCAATACACTATACATTTAATAAGTAGGATTATTATTTCATTAATATTAATTAGTGAACTGTGAATATAAATTAGACCTGTATATAGTTTGCAGCAGTTGTTTTTCACTTAGATTAGTTTCTTTAGCTTAGTTTTTCTTTCATTTTCGTAGGACTTAGATCGGCTAACGGAGCCGCTAAACCCGTCGGGGTGGATTAATCCAAACGGCTTGGGTTATTTAGACAACCCTGGACCGGATTCACTCCTCCAGGTGACAAGCAGTTAATTTCGCCCATCAACAGGTAGGAAGAAGGATTACTCCCAATTTTTGCCCGAGATATTAAAATACATCTCTGCTTAAGGGTTTTGTAAAAATATCTGCCACCTGTTCTTGTGTTGGAACATATTCCAATTTAATGTTTTTGTTTTCAGCATGATCTCTTAGATAGTGGTCCTTTATGGGAATGTGTTTCGATTTTGAGTGCTGAACAAGGTTCTTAGAGAGACTTATCATCTTGTATTATCACAGTGGATAATAGTGGGTTCTTCAAATACTATTTTGTTGTCTTGTAGATTTGTTTTCATCCATTCCACTTGTGTGAATTTTTTTTCTGCTACAATATATTGAACTTCAGTGCTAGACAAAGAAATTGAGGATTGTTTCTTGCTTATCCAAGAAACTAGTGATTCTCCCAAAAAGAATGCTCCTCCACTTGTACTTTTTCTGTCATCTACACTTCCTGCCTAATCAACATCTGAATAGGCTTTTAATGTGAATGAATCCTTGCTAGGGTACCACAAACCAAAATATATAGTTCCTTTCAAATATCTAAAGATTCTTTTTACAGCTTGAACATGGATCTCCTTTGGTGCTCCTTGGAATCTAGCCACCATCCCAACAACTTTCTTGACATCAGGTCTGGAAGCCGTTACATAGAGTAAGCTGCCAATCATTGATATGTAGTGTTTTGGATCTACATCTTTTTACTCATCATCCTTGCTTAGTTTGCATCCAACTGTCATAGGTGTACTAACAGGTTTGAAATCCTCTAACTAGAATCTCTTAAGAATATCCTTAACATATTTAGACTGATGGATAAAGGCTCCTCTTTTGGATTGAATTATTTGTAATCCAAGAAAGAAATTTAGTTCACCAAGCAAAGAAATTTCAAATTCTTGCTGCATCATCCAAGCAATGTCCTTACTCATTTTTTCATCATCACTTCCAAATATAATATCATCAACATATACTTCAACAATAATCATGTTATTATTGTCAATTTTACAGTAAAGATTGATGTCTGCTGATCCCCTTTTTAAGCCCTATTTTTGTAAGAAAGAATTTAGCCTTGCATACCATGCTCTAGGTTCTTGTTTTAGCCCATAGAGTGATTTCCTTAGTTTATAGACATAGTCTCCTTTGTTGGTTAATTGGAACCCTTCTGGTTGCTCAATATAGATTTCCTCTTCTAAATTTCCATTGAGAAATGTTGTCTTGACATCCATTTGGTACACTTTAAATTTTCTATAGCTGGAGAAGGCTAAGAACATCCTAATTGCCTCTAATCTGGCCACATGTGAAAATGTTTCTTCATAGTCTTCTCCTTCAACCTGAGCATACCCTTTACATACTAATCTGGCTTTGTTCTTGATTACTTTCCCATCTTCATTCATTTTATTTTTATATACCCATTTAGTTCCAATGACATTTTTATTTTTTGGTCTTGGAACTAGTTCCCAAGTTTGATTTTTTTCGATTTGGTCCAATTCTTCATTCATAGCTTTGATCCAATTATCATATTTACATGTCTCTTTTATTGAGGTAGACTCAACTTGTGACAAAAATTCTATTTATGTTTGATACATTAGTTGTCTTTTTGTGTGCACTCCATCATTCATATCTCCAATAATCAGTGCTTCAGGATGATTCTTTTGAGTGATTCTTGAGGGTGTCTTTGTGTCTCTTCTTGGGAATTCTTCTCTTATCTCTCCATATTGACTATATTATTCATCTTCACTAGTATCCATATCATCCTCTTCCCTTTATTTTTCATTCTCTTCTACTTCTTCTAGTTGTGTGCCGAATGTCTCATCATCATCTTCATCTTCATTTTTAGGTATGGTATCTTGAGTTTTGATCCTTATCGATTTTAGGTCATCCAAATTGACATATGAACGGTCAACAATATTATGTGATCTAATATTGTAGCATCTGTATGCTTTCTTGTTTGAAGCATATCCAAGAAAAATACCTTCATAAGATCTGACATCAAATTTTCCAAGACTCTCATCAAGTCTTTTGATGTAACATTTACTTCCAAAGACTTTGAAGTATTTTACTGATGAAGCTCTTCCAAACAATATTTCATAAGAAGTCTTATCACTATTAACCCTGAGCTGACCTCTATTCAATATGTATATTGTTGTGCTCACAAATTCCCTCCAATATCCATCTGACAATTTTGCTTCATTGAGCATAGTCCTTGCAGCCTCTTCAACTGTTCTATTCTTTCTCTCAACAATCCCGTTTTGTTGAGGTGTTTTGGTAGTAGAGAATTGAATTTTTATTCCTTGGGTTTCACAGAAGAGATCAAGCTCTTTTTAGGTGAACTCACCACCATTGTCTGATCTAAGACATTTGATTTTAGTCTCCTTTTCATTTTCAACAAGGGTTTTAAAGGCTTTAAATTTGTTGAGTGCTTCTGATTTTTCTTTGAGAAAACATATCCAACCCATTCTAGTAAAATCATCAATGAAGAACATAAAGTAAGACTCTCCTTGAAAACTCTTGTTCCTCGTAGGTCCACATAGGTCATTGTGGACAATATCTAAAGGTTTTGAGGTTGTGTATTTTTTTTCCTTGAACCTTATTCTAGTTTGCTTCCCTAGTTCGCAGTGTCTACACATAGTATTTGAGGGTTTTATGATCTTTAGAAAGTTTCTTACTGCACCAAGGTTGCTGACTTTCACAAGATTGTCAAAGTTAATATTCCCCAACCTTCTATGCCATAGCCAAATTTCATCTACTGAATTTATATTATACTCATTCAATTTTGCATCTAGTATATATACATTTTTAGGAGTTCTAGGAGCAGTACCAAATAATTTCCTTGTGTATTCTCTCCTAATCTCACTTTTTTGGGAATCAAAGATGCATAAGCACCCTTGATCATAGGTTTGACTAACACTTAATAAACTAGGCTTCAATTTTTCGACAAGTAGCACATTTTTGGCTTTGTCTTTTCCCAAGCTCACAGTGCCTTTCCCAAGTATGTTACTTGAAGCATTATCACCAAATGTAACTTTACCTCTTTGTTTCTTTAAGTCTAAAAACTTGTCCTTGTTACCTGTCATATGTTTTGAGCACCCACTGTCAACATACTAGAGATCCTTTTTATATTGAGCTTTTAGGGGAATAAGACATTCCTTTTTTGATGTTTTTTCTCTCCAAAGTTCCTTTTTCTCTCTAATGAACTTTGGATTTTATGAGACTTCCATTAATCTACAATTACTAGCCTTATGTCCATGGTCATGACATCTGAAGCATTGTAAGTCCCCTTCTTGTAAAGGTGCAAAGGGGTTATAGTTTTTTCTTTTAACTTGATTTGTTGCTTGTTTATCCTTACGGATATAGTTCTTAACCTTCATATTTTTCTTTCTATATGATCTACAATTTATATCTTTGTGTCCGAAATTAGAGCATGCAAAGAAATAACCAAGGAAAATGTGAGGATACTTGTTTTGATAAAACTTCTTTGGTATTGTCTTGTCTTCCTTCCTGATGGGTGGAAGTAATCTTCTGGAGTTCTGATCATTACTTATCTTCTCTTCATTTTTCTTATTGAATGTAATGAGGAGAGAATCTACATAAGATTTTGAGTTAACATGGCTTTCCTTTTGAGAATAACCTATTCCATTTTTATTACATGAATCCCTTTGCGTGGTAATAATCTTATCTAATATTTTAGAGCTATTTTCAGATTTTATTTGAATGATTTTTGCATCCAATTCCTTTTTTAGATGAACTATTTCTGCCTCCATTCTTTCACAAGTTATTTGTTTTTCCTTAAGAGACTTTTCCAGACTTTCTTCAATCTTATTTTCTTCTAAGATTTGTTTTTTCAAATTGCTCATGAGTTTTTCCATCTCCTTTTCTTCTTGTTCATGTTTTTCCTTTTGTTCAACTACACAACTTTTCAATTGTCAATATCTGGTTTTGTATTTTCTTAAGTCATCCAAGGAACTGAGAAGTTCTTCCTCCATAATAACTTCTGCTTCATCTTCTAACTCCTTCTCATGTTTAATTTTGTCTATCTCATTATATTCTTCAATACCTAAGAAAATGACTTCATCATCATCAGATTCATCGTTGTCACTAGACTCTGACGAGCTGTTGTTTTCTTCTTTTGAGTAGAAATTATTTTTCCCTTTGTAAAACCTTTTCTTGTAGTTGGGTTTTCCTTCTTCTTGTATTGTTTGGTTTTATTTTCTTCATCTTTAGGGTCCTCCTTGGGATATGGACACTTGGATGCAAAATGACCAACTTTGCCACAGTTAAAACATTTGAAAGGAAGCTTTCCTTTGTACTTCCCTAATCCTTTCTGAAGTTTTCTAATGAAATTGGCTTCTTCCACATCAGATTCTTCATGATGGTAGCATTGAAGTTTTTGCTTCTGATTTATCTTTGTCTTAGATGCTTTGAAAATTGTTTCATCTTTTGTTGATTTATCATTCCCTTTTCTCATTTCATATGTTGTAAAAATTCCATGGAGTTGATCAACTGTGAGTGTGTCTAGGTCAGATATATCTTCATTTGAAGAAATATTTGTATCATATCTCATAGGTAATGATCTTAGTATTTTTTTCACAATGGGTTTATCTGTAATCTCTTCTCCTGCCACTCTAATTAAGTTAACCACTTCATCTACCCTATGAAAGTACTCAACAATATTTTCTTCTTCTTTCATTTTCATATTTTCAAACTGAGCTCTATAGGTCTATAGTTTGGGTTCTTTGACTTTGTCCTATATTTCTTTGGCCGATTTGCAATACATAAACTTCACACATATAGAATTATTCAACCCTGCTAGAATTCTATTAACTGCTCTTGAGTTGTCATTACATATTTTCTTTCCTGCAACATCTTTGCATGGAGTAGTTGGTGAAGTGTAACCATCTACAACAGATTGCCAGATATCAAAACCAAGAACCAACATGAAGTTTTTCATTCTTGTTTTCCACAGGGCATAGCCTCCTCCATTGAACAATGGTGGTTTGTTGTTGGAAATTCCTTTTGGTTGATCCATATTCAGGATCTACCTTCAAGTTTGTTAGACTGTGCTGAAGGAACCTGCTTTAATACCAATTGAAGGATCATATACTTTCACTAAGAAGGTGGGGGGGTGAATGAGTGACACACAAATTATATCAATTTTTCATTTATTAATGCACACATAATTTTAAAACAGTATTTTATCGTGGAAACAAATTGGGAAAACCACAAACTCTTTTCTATCAACTACAAAATTTGTTTTACATGTTACATAGAAGGAAGATGTACTTCCTTTTCTATCAACACCAACTGATCAGGATGCACCCACACCCTGTTTCACCAGCACCGACTGGTAGGATGTTAAGCCCTAATATTGTCTCATTAACCCTTAATTGGGGCATATTAGATTAGTAATTTTATTTGATTTATGTCGTCTTTAGGCCATTAGTTGTAATTATACCTCCTAGTCTCCTATATATACCAAGGAGACATTTTCATTTTGAATCATATTGTACTTGAACATTTAAGTGGGGTAAAAGGAGGTTGCCCCCTCGAAGAGGATTATTATCTGAAATTA
>ML785959.1:491958-510834 GCA_009831015.1 Picea engelmannii
TACAAAAGATTGGTACTATGGCATACAAATTGGAGCTGCCTGCATCTTCATGAGTACACCCAGTTTTCCATGTTTCATGCTTAAAGAAGGTTATAGGCGACAAGATCCCAGTTCAAACTATATTGCCAGAACTTGACGAGGAATGAAAAATCATATTGGAGCCTGAAGCCATCACTCACACAAGAATTCGCCAACTGAGGAATAGATCCATTTCAGAGTATCTCATTAAATGGAGGAAACTATCGGCTGAAGATTCCACTTGGGAAGATGATTCTTTTATACAGAAGCATCCAGAGTTACTCAAGCGTTGCAGACAACACTTGTCTCAAGGGGAGGGGCATGTTAATCCCTAATATTGGCTCATTAACCCTTAATTGGGGCATATTAGACTAGTAATGTTATTTTATTTATGTCGGCTTTAGGCCATTAGTTGTAATTATACCTCCTAGTCTCCTATATATACCAAGGAGACATTTTCATTTTGAATCATCTTGTACTTGAACATTTAAGTGGGGTAAAAGGAGGTTTCCCCCTCAAATAGGATTATTATATGAAATTATCTCGTTTTCAAGGCATTGAGTACTTTTCCTGAGGTTTTTCTATGCTATATTGATGTTTGGTTCTTAACATAGGAGGCTATGACCCCCTATTTAGTCAGCTACATCTGTCAAGGAAGAAACAACTCCCTCTGCAGGCACCAACCTACCCTTGCACTACCCAACCACCCTTAATACATAAGTATCTTCAACGTTTCTTCCTGGAATCTACTTCAGCTTTTGATTTCCTGATTTGGACTGCAGAGACACTCTTCTTCTCAACACTCTTCCTTGACTATATATTCTTCAAATGGTGTGAGTGTGACACAATTGTGTCCCTTCATTTTGACCATCGCACCTCTTCGATTAATTAATATTAATTATTGTTTATTTATTTTACCGTGAAGGTTTTTCATAAATTGATCACAGTCATGGATCAATTTAATCCTTTAAGATCAATCCCGAATCTCTATTATTTTCACAGAGAATAAATTCTATGAAGGCGCTTCCTTCAAACCATTTCATATGACCGAGCGTTTACAGAACCACGGGCTTACCAACTATAGCGACGTATCATAGTTTCCTTTTAAAACTCTTATATCATATGATCATCGATGATAACCAGATGCTAAGCCTAAATGAGTGCTTGAACGCTTTATCAAATCAATGGTCATGATTCACTCTTTTGATGAGATGGATGGCTGACGAGACTTCACACTTTAGAACTTCACGATTTCAACGTTTCAAACCTTCAAATTTAGATCAGATGGTTTATTTCACGGAACTAGATCAATGATCAACTTTGATCCTTACACTCATCCTTTCACTGCTAAATTCGACGGCTAGGACTTAATCAAGCGTTGAAATGGATGGCCACCATTTACTCTGGGTCTTCAGAATTCAGAGATTTTAGATCTCAACACCCTCTCTCCTCTGGAGTGATCAAATGTTGTGGTAAGTCATAATACGGTGAAGACCGCTTGTTGTTGGTTAACATTTCAGCTTACACTATCCTTCCACTATAGTAGATCGATGGTCGAGAATACACCCGACATTAGATCGATGGTTGAGATCTCCTTCAGGTCTCCAGACTTCAGAGATTTCTAGTCTCAAACCCTTTCTTTCCTCTAGAGTGATGTCACTTACTTACGTCACTTGATGAAGTGTCATGAGTCTAGTAGCTACCACGTGTCACTCATATTTGTAATTTTCACGTCCCTGAAATGCCGAATCAACTTGACACTTGTCATTGTTTGATTGCGCCACATGTTCTTGCTGACATAGTCTTGCTGATGTGGATCCCCATGTGGCACATGTTCATGCTGATGTGGTTTGCCACACTGTCTTGCTGACGTGGTCTGTTGACCAATAGACCTGATCTAACGGTCCTCGTGTGTCCTCCACATCCGACAGTCCTTATTCATTTCATATTTCCGGGCTTCATGTATTTTAGATATCAAATTTTTTTGGAGCGTTACCTCCTCACTTCTTTATACCCAAAGTGAATTCTATTCGTTGATCAGGTTCTTTAGATCAATGGTTCGATCTATTCTACGATGAAACTCTTGTATATTTATCTTGTCCTTCCACTTTAACACGATCCGATGGCTGACGGGTATTCATCTAATCAAAATCTCAACCTTTTAGCCCCTCTTATCCTATCCTTCCACTTTGAGATGATCTGACGGATGACATGAATTCGGGTTTGATCCGACGATCGACGGGTATTTAGATATTCCAACTCACAACCTATTTACCTTTCTTATCCTATCCTTCCACTTGATTTGATCTAACGGTCGATGTGGACTCTTCGAAGCAGATTAACGATTGACGATGATTGGAGAACCACAACTTGCGAGTGATTTAACTCAACACCTAAATTTCGTAATTTGAAGTTGTGCACTGTTGTTGAGTCAACCATAATCGTTGATATTCAAAGATATAAGATGGGATGGTACTGACTGATTGCGGGATTCAAACTAGAAAGATATTTAATTCTCCATTTGATCTCCATAATTCATCCTTGCCGTTGATCTGGCGATTGCGCATTTGATGGTCATGACTTAATCTGACTTAAACTCATGGTTTGTTGGATCAACCATAATTGTATATATTTGAAGCTATGAGATCTGAAAATCCAGACAAATTGCGGGATTTTAACCGGTGATTAGTTTAATTCTTCTTTCACTCCCCGCAATTCATCCCTGCCGTTGATCTGGCTTGCAGATCTGATGGTCTTGATTTGATCTGAGTTTTATCACGCCATCTCTTCTAATATTTAATCTCTATTTGACATTAGTCATTATATACTGTTTGACTGGTCGTCCAACGTTTCTTCTGAAATTCATTGTGCCATCTCTTCTGAGGTTTGATATTCATTTGTTTGCTAACGTTCCAGATCTTTTATTGTTGATCCTATCGTGATCAACAATAATCACGAATTTCTTCAGTGTTGAGGTGATGTTTTTTTGTCGATTATTTTTTTTCCTGAGATTAACCTTGCTTCTCTGCTCACTATGATTGTTGACATCAATGACAACACATGAATGACAATATGTCCAACAACATAGCTCAATGACTTGCTGAAAAAGGCTATGGGTTGTTCATGGCCTTCACTGTTTTTCTGCAAAAGGACCACTGCAATGGTGTGTTCAGATGCAAAAGAGAATAAATATAAATATTTAGTGTAGTCTGGACTGATTAATACAGGGGCTTGTGTAAGTGCATGTTTTACTTTCTCAAAGGAATGTTTAGCTTCACTTTATTTTTGTATCTTTTTAAAGCATATTTGTAATGTTCCTGAGGAGTTCTTCCAAATTGGGTATGAATCTCCTCAGAAAATTTATTTTTCCAATGAAGGATTGCAATTCCTTAATGTTCCTAGGATGGTCTAAGTTTTGGATGGCCACAATTTTTCTGGGGTCTATCTTAATTCCATCTTCAGAGATTATATGCCCTAGCAATTTGCCTTCTTCTAAACCAAAATGAGCTTTCTTGGGATTTAATGAAATCCCAAACTTTCTGCACTTTTCAAACACTTGTCTGAGGTGTTGTAAATGTTCTTCATTTGATTTTGAGTAGACAGTAACATCATCCAAATATATGACTATAAACCTTCCAAGTTTATCCACAGAGGCAATGTCCATTTCTCTTTGGAAAGTGGCACCAACATTCATCAAACCAAAGGGCATTTTCACATACATGAAAGTTCCCCAGGGTGTAGTGAAAGATGTTTTCTCCTGGTCATCAGGGTGGACAAGGAATTGGTTATAGCCAGAAAAAACATCTAGCTATGAGATCCTCCTGGCTCCAACTGCCTTTAGTAAGATGTGATCCATTTTAGGCAGATGATAGTTGTCTTTAAGGGAAACCTTGTTGAGGTTTCTAAAATCAATGCAAAGCTTGATTTCTCCAGTTTTCTTTCTAGTAGGAACCAGATTGGAAATCCGTTTTGAAAATCTCAAGGGAACTATTATTGTGGCATCATACATTTTCTTTATCTCTTTTTCTATCAGGGGCATTAACTTTGGATTTATTCTCCTAAGTTTCCACTTGAAAGGATTATGTTCTTCTTTTATTGGGATTTTGTGTTGTATGATAATCATGTCATAAGACTTTAAATCCTCATAGCTCCAAGAAAAGACATCTACAAATTCCTTGAACAGTTCAATATATTTGTGTTTTTTCTTGGGGGGTAATGATTTAAATAGTTTAATCATTTTGGGTTTTTCCTCTCTTCCTATATTAAATTCCTCAACCTCATTTCCAGTAGGTTCGATTTTGGGATTTTTTGCTACGTCATTGAAATCAAACAATTCCTCTAAAGGAATCAAACCTCTAGGTAAAACATTATTCTTTAGTTGCAAAGTATTTGAGTCTTCATGTTTTTTGTTTATTTCATCTAAATCTACTTTATTTACACTATCATTTTCTAATTCTGGTTTATTTACACTATCATCATCACTATCTACATCAATATTTGTACACTCAAAATCATTTTTAGACTGTAGGAAATCCTCAATTTGTTCATCGTTGCTAAATACTTGCCAGTACCTGATATTGTCTGGGATGATTGGCCTACATTTCACCTCTACTATGTATTGGCGATTTGGATGGAAAGGTATTTTACATGTGGTTGCTGGAGTAGCCAATCCATCTGCAAGTATGTTCTTGCCTCTGGGAATTACCTGCAAGTCAATTTCAGTAAAACATTGTAGAAAATCCAAAACAACATTTCTATAAGCTCTGAGTCTAGAATGTTTTGCAAAATACTCACCTTTGATTTCTTTAATGACAAGTTCAGAGTGACCTCTTACCATCATCTTTTTGGCACCAAGTTTCTTCAACAAATTCAGGTCGAGAATTAATGCTTCATACTCATCTATGTTATTTGTGCACTAGAAATTTAATTTATAAGAGTGGGTTTCTGAATACCTTGCTTTATGATTATGCACCCATACTCCAGGTCGAACTCCTTCTTTGCTAACAGCTCCATCAAAATCCATACTCCAGAAATTTTCTGTTGATTCATCAGTTTCTGTTGTCACCGTTTTACTTTCCTTAGGGGTTACTTTACTTTCCGCCAAGCTAGATGCATCATATTCTAATTGTGCAATTTGACTATCCAAGTCACCATAATTATATAAAATGAAGGAATCCAGGTCAGAATGAACATAGTACAAAGGATAGTTATGTGGCTTTTCTTGACTATTGACCATGTACTTCATCAGAGTCTCTCTGTACAATCTTCTCTGTTGATTAAACACATGAATGGTGGAATAAGACATGTCTAACTATAAAGTACCCTTTAACTTGGCACCCCATGATCTAGATAACGACATACCATATTTCATAGGAATATCTACAACCACAATATCCATCACCATGATTTTAGCTGGGATTTGAGCCAGGGTGATGCACAAGTCTTTGATCAGACCTGTGAATTTAAACTTGCTGGAGTCAAAGGAGTATAAGTCTTTGTAAGGCCAGGTGATATCAGGCCCCAACTTCTCCATCACATCATTGGGCATAATATTGTGAGAAGCACCAGAATCCAGCATAACGTTATGTAATGTCTTGTCATGGATATTCAGACTGATGTAAAATGGAGGAACAAAACCATTTCCATTTTGTCCATCAACCTTAGGACCAAACAACAGCTCAAGTTGATCATCAACAACATTCACAGTGTCTGAGCCTACTCCCGGTTCTATGTTTAATGCTTTGATCACTTGTGACCTGCAAGCATTTTTGTTCATTAGTTCAGTCAAAGGAATAAGAATCTTTAATTTGGCGAATTCACTTTCCAAGATGAAAGTGGTTGAAGTTATGCTTTGGCTCTGCAATTCTGGTCTATCAGCCATAGTTTTATGTGTAGTAATACTCGACTGAATTGTGGATACAATCTCTGTTTGAGCTGTTATTGGTGAAGATTTAGGAATTATTTTTGTAGGAGTCTCTGAATTATTCTTTTTAGGAACCTTCTTAGAATTAGTATCTGAGGTTTTCTTGGCTTCAACAATTTTCTTAGTTTCAACAGCCTTCTTAGTTGGATTTTCGTTAGACTTCTTGTTTCTCAAGTTGTATTGTCTGTGGACTTCCATTATTTCATTCTCGAAGGCCCTTTGTTCAGAATCTTCCTCATCTACTTCGGTCTATGAAAGGAGAAAAAGTTCATGTTCTTCCTGAGTGAGAAAAATGGAATCATTGTCATTGACCCCCATAAGGTTTATGTGAATATCATCTAACTCCTCAATTATCTCTTCCCCTTCATCAACATAGTTTTCTTGAAGAGGTGGTCTAATTTGCTGATCAAGACCTCTTTGTTCCCTTTGGTCTCTGGGCTCTCTCTGTCTGATTTGGGGAGGGTTCCTTTTGAAATTTGGATTTCGAATCTGAGGAGCAGGCTGGTTCTCTCTAGGCGGGTTTCTACCATCAATTTTCAACATGTCCATCATTCTCTCCATGGTCCTTACTAAAGAATCGATTTTGGTATTTGAAGTAGAAGTGGAAGGTTCTTTTTTAATTGTAACCCTCCTTTATGTTCTCTACCTAGCTCTTCTGGCTAATAGGTTTGCTTCAACGCTCACTGCACTTTTCTGCATATCTTCTAAAGTAGCAAAATTTCTTTCTCTAAGTTGGTATGACATATCAACATCAAATCCATCAGGGAACTTGATTAAGGCCAAGCCTTGAGGAGGTTTGATATCAGCAGGAATTGCGTTATAAATATTATTAAAATGAATGCAATAGTCCTGTACTGTTTCTCCTTGATTTATTTTGATATTTTCATATTCTGATAAAATTTGGAGAGGGTTTTTCTTTACCTCCCACCTGTCAAGAAAAATTCAGTGAAAAGAAACAATATCAACAATTCTAGCAACACGTAATGATTTGAACCATTTTTTGACATCGCCAGTTCAAATTTGTAAAAAAAGTCTCATCTAGACATCTTCCTCATCAACTTCCTACAAATCAAAGTAATCATTCATTTTATCCACATGTTGTTGTGCATTAAGGGGTCTAGTACCATCAAAATGAGGAAGCCTGGTTTGATAATCCTATGGCATGGCATGTAAGGGAGAAACTAACACTAAGGGAGCATATATTCCTACCATGATTGGTGGAGGTGGCTAAATGACAACCTATGTGATTGGTGGGGAAGTGACAGAAGAGGTTGATGATGTAGGGCTAGGAGATACATAATGAGTTTTTTAAGGATTGAGAGAAGTTGCAACAATAGTAAGGGAAACAATTTCAATTAACCGTTGAAAGTGGGATTTATACAAATCTTTATCAAGGTTTCATACTAGATATTCTAACTTCTTAAACTCTTGAAGAAACCGTTGATCAACATATGCTCTGGGAGAAAGTCTTTCAGGGGTTTTAGGTTGGAGGACGGTTTGATCTAGAACTATTTCATTCACAAAGCTATCAGATTTGGTTCTAAAAAGGATCTGTTCAAAAGGTAGGTCAAAGTCAATATCCTAGATTGTGATAAGTTTCTGTAGAAGAGAATTTTCCCTAAGAAGAGGACTGCTACTCCCTTGACCTTCTACAATGTTTCTTTTTCTAAGTAACTTTTCTGGATTATCTACTGCTGTTACAGGTTCTGGATCAAAATGAGATCTAGTGTGAATTCTTTTAGGAGCCAAAAATTTAATCTTTAAGAAATATAAATTAATATATACAAACTTCAACAACCTCTGAACATTTATCTCTTGAAAGATATATCTTTAATTGTTCAGAAATAAAGTTTTCTTTATCTAGGGAAAATAATTCGTAAGGATGGAAAGTTTGTTCAGTTCCCCAGTATGGTCGCCACTATGTTAGCACTTTGTAATTCCCAGAGGTTTTTAAGGGTAGAATAAATTAACAGAGGTAACTTACCAAAACCGCTTTCGAAGCTGGGATCTAGCCTTGCTAGTTCCAAAGAGGGATCTCTCTGTAGGATTTAGATATGTTTGAGTTTTAAATATTAGGCTAGTTATAATAGTCTAAGTTTGTTTTTTTGTTTATAAAGATTGACTGAAGTATTTACATTAAACATCCATTGGGCTATGGGGTTTGTGTTAAAGATTAAGATCAGATATAGCTTTTATATATTTCTTCACAGGGCGAGATAGTGAGAATGTTGGATCTATTAGATTTAAAAGTGGTGGAAAGATAGAACAAGTGAGATATTCAAGCAAGAAAATAAGCAATTAATAATTTCTTTGATTAATATTAGAAGAATAACATGAAGATCGCTAAAGACCAGAAACAAAGTGCTCAAGGAAAATTCTATTCATTAAGTCCCTTTAAATGATTAGAAACAAAAAAAACAATAATGATTACAGAGTAAGATAAAAATTAAACGCAAGAATCCTGTGAATTAGTCTTTTTATTATTGGTCGATCTTCTAAAAAAGATTACAAAGATATCTTCATGGGCGCAAAAATCAACCCTCAATACTTCAAAGTGAGAGGTATTTATACAAAAATTACATTTGATCATGTTATTAATGACTAGGATACGGTGGAGGAAAAATCTAACTAACTAGATTACAAATTACAAAATAATAGGACTGTTGATGATGTATTCAAATCCTTAATGCTGATTCTGGGGGAAGTAGTTGGTGATTCATAAAATTGACTTTGACTGTCTTTACGCTGACTTAGATGTCCCTGTCATCTTTACTCTAGCAACACACACAAGTCTTGCCATCTCCTTTGACTAGGGATGGAAACCTTGAGTAGACTTCTGTATGTTTCATCCATCTCTGTATACTTGGAAAAGGTAGGATTTGTGATGAAGATGTATTTTATCTCATGTTGGATGCTCAGGTCCAACTGTAGAGTTTCTAAGAAATCCTTGCTAGTTATGATTCCTTGTATGCCTACAAACTTAGAGCCATCCTTCGATACTGTGAGGATTTTATGTTTGTAGTCTGATAGAGTAATCAATTTATCATTGATCACTAGTAAACCTAGAAGTCCCTTCTTGTGCAGTGAGTCGACCTTGCTGAAAAGCCTCTGCACTCGAATGTCCATTGTCTAGGATTTTTCCTCAAGTTGTAACATCAATACCTTCTTAGTCAAAACCTTCTTGACCTCAAGGATTGTTTCTATCCCTTTCTCGATCTCCAAAGCCTCTAGCTCTTCTTTGGTCTTATAATTTAAGAACTTGATGATTTCAATGGCCTCTGTGGGCCTCTTTCCCAACTCTTCCCTTATCTTGTCAATGGCTTGTCTGGATCTCTGTACCAGTTCATGCTGCTCAAATATAATCTGTATGAGTATCCAAATCTCTGTCATGGACTTGCTTATGTCCATTCATATGTTTTCCTTGGCTTCTAACAATGTTTTGGCCATGATTGTCTCTTTTTGTAACTTCTATATTTCCTGGGTGAATCTTTGTGACTTGTGCATCTCTGTGTTGTAACTTGACTAAAACATGGATTTCAGTTTCTGAAGGTTATTAATCTCTTCTTGCAAAATTTTAATCTCTTCTCCCTGCAGGGTCATGTCCTCCATTGACTTCACCAATTTCTCAGAAGCATCTGAAGATTTCACTGGAACGACTAAGGGGACCTCTGTTGTAGTTGCTGCTGATGTTGTAATGAATCCTGTGAGAGGAACTGCTTGCAATGGGATGACCGTCATTGGCACACTCTAAGCTTTGTCTTTGACCATCTTTTCTAGCTCAGCCTCCATCTCCTTGATCTATGCATTCTGCTCCATTATCAATTTTAGCATTTCCTCTTTGTGGTCTTTAGTCTCATCCATTTCTTTTTCCTGTGAATCTTCAGTGGCTGGGAGTTTTAATTGTTTCCTTAAGGAGGCTATGTCAACATTCTTCTTCTTTAGTAGTTCCTCAACTTCCTTAACATTTGATGTATCATATCCAATTTTGAGTACCATTTCTTCCTGAGATTTGATCTTGTTATCTTTTGCTAGGGAGGGGATATTCTCCAGCTTCAACTGAGACTGGACATTGTTTAAGGAGACCTGCAACTTTGCAGCAGTCATGGAGGTATTTTCTAGGGTGGAGAAAATCATTTCCCCAGTCTGTCTGTGCATATCCATTTTATCAATTGGATGCACCTCTTTGACATCGAATTCAAATGTGTCCCTCTTGTAATCAGAAACTAACTTGGGATGAGGAACCTCTGCCTGGAGGAACTCCATATGCACCCTTCCTTTATCTGTATCAAAGGAAGATAATAACATGTGATGTGCTGTCGATGTCTTCTTCCAAAAATTTACACAGGTGCTGTTGGTTAGCAACTCATTCTTCTTTTTAATCAAGTTATACTTCTAAAAATTATTAAGTCCTGTAGGCTCCTGTGAGGACTTAGTTGACAATGTGGTATCAATCTGTTTCTTGGATGAGGAAGTGGAGATTGTATGCTGGCTACCTGAGAAGAGTGATGAATGTGGTCCCTCCATAACTATGGTCGATTGAGTTTCTTCTCCTATGGACCTGTCAGGTGTATGGTTGGTTTTGGTCCTCTTCCTATAGACTTGGAAGTCTTCTGCGGAGACTTCTGTGAATGAAGGAGATACTTATTTTCTATCCCTCTTCTCTTCTTGTACCTATGGAGTACTGGTCTGTGAAATGTTGGCGGGTGAAGGATGTTGTTCTGTGTCTAACATAGTGTTTTCCTCCCACTTTGTCTGGTTCATGAATCTTTCAATATCAGGTTTGGGCACATGTGCATAGGGAGAAATATTGTTCTTTAGCTTGCTTTCCATGATAATGCCACAAGGGTCATAGTGCCATGGGAAGCTGAGGCTGAATTTCATTTCCTTTAAAATTTTATTGGCTTCTTCCCCCATATCTTTGTTGCTGCAAATGAAAGAACCTATCTGACCTTTGATCCCGAGCTGTTGTTTCTTCTTGAAAGCTACAAAGTGAATATCATATGAATTTATCATCTGTCTGATATAATCCAAAGAAAATATCCTGACAGGAAAATACTTTGGTAGCTTGTAAGGGGATAATTCACATCCGTAGATCCTGATTTCTATATGATCTTGGTAGAGGTACTAGTCCCATGTTTTAGCTAGGTCTGACAAGTGTAGAATTATCTGAATTTCCTTGTTTATCCTTGGTTCTGTTCTTCCACTGAGAATGCATACCATTGGATAGTAGAAGTGGTCAATGAAATTCTTGAAGTTGAACTTAGATGATTTTTTCCTCACTATGGATGTCCAAGAGGTCACAGGTTGAGGGTTACCATCTTGGTCCAACTTCTGCTGGGAGAAGGAGAACTTGTCTTCTTTAAAAAAGAGGAACATGTACACCAATATTGAAGAACACATGAACATACCTTCTGTAGAAAACTTGAACAGTTGTTCATGAATGTTGTCAGCTTGAAAATGACTGTAGCAAACTGTGTAGTAGCCTTTTCCTCAGTGGATAAAATGGATAAAAAACCCAGAATGGGTTTATATAGCCATTCATCAGAATAGTATCCTAGCATGCAACATAGGGATAAGATGATATGATTACCTTTGACTGAGAAGATGGAGGAATGATATGGGGGATTATTTTTGGGTAATTGAGCATTTTCACATAGGACAAGTTCAAAGATCTGAGCTCTCCATGGGAAAGACAATTTCTAGTATAGCTCGATCAAAATTTCAATGGAGAAGTGGGAGGCAGAATCATTTTTGGTTATCTGTAGTATTTGATTTATCATTTCAAGGGTGATGGTGAAAAGTGTTTCTCCAGACGAAGAAACAATGGCCCTCTGGCCGAGAAGGTAGTGAGCTTGGAATTTCAGGGAAAATTTGGGGAAATGGTATGTTTGGGGAAAAAGGTACAGTGGAATATTGGACTCCCAGAGTTCGATCTCGTCGCTTTGACCTAGAAAAACATCCTTGAGCTAGAAGTGTAATTTGAAGAAGTCAAATTCACACTTTGGCTCTACAATTAAATAATCTTTATCGGCCAAGGGTATGCGATCTAGGTCGACAAGAGGAGGGAGGAAAGTATTTTATTCAGTTTCAGTAGCTTTGGACTTGGGCGCCATGATCAAACTGATACCTACAAATGGAAAATGACGTTAACTATGTTTACCAGGTTTTAATGGCGGTTGTTGACTGTAATCTTGATGATGATTGTCTCGAGAATGGGAAATGGTGGCGTCGACTGCATCTAGATTGATGAACAGTGAAACAATGGTGTAAGAACGAAGTTAAATGGTTGAACAGGGTGTCCATTATGGAGCAGAGGGTGAGTTGGACAGGTAACAGTAATGACCGACTGCATTGATTGACCAACAGACATATCAGATGTGATGTGGATGAAATTGAATGGCCAACAGGTGGATGGAGGTGACGTGAAGGGTAATGAATGGCCAATGGGTGGATGGGATGTGATGGGTGACATGTGAGTGGAGTGTGACGTGTAAGCATAATAGTGGAGTGTGACGGCGGAGCGCAGAGGTGGTATGGATGAGTGGTTTGGAAGTTTACTTGGAGGGGGGGTGTAGGCAGTAAGCGGTAAGGAGTGAGGGCGGTCCGAGTTAAAATGAATGTGACACGTTATGAGGGGCCCATGCTTGGAAAAACACCAACTCGGACCCCCCCCTCCCCTCCCACTTTAAAGGAAGAAAGGTTGGTGGGGTCCGATATTCTTTTCCGACCATAGATCTAAGCGCGTCTGGATCGACTGTTGATATTAGCGCGCCTTTTAGCACAAAGTGCCAAAATTGACATATCACCATGAAACTTAGGATAACAACATTTTATGGGTTTTTCTAGCTCCCCTTTTCTTTATTTTTGTCACCAATGGGTCAAAAATACATCATTTCAACTCAAATCAAAGGCATTTAATCACCCTTTCATCAATTTTATTGAAATAAGACATGCTAACCTACATTATAAACTAGTTACCTAGCACATTAAACCAAATTAAACTGTTGGGTCAAAAATTACTCTAACCTAAGACATTTGACCAAGCTTAAACTGTTTGATCAAAATTATTCACTAACCTATCTAATTTGGCTAAGATTAAATTGTTTAGCCAAATTTATTCACTATCCTATCTGTGTAAATTTAAAGAGCTTGATCATGGTTAGACAATATGCATCAAGACAAATTATTTCATGGGGTTTTATCATTTTATTTTCTATTTTTATACCCTCTTTTTCTTTTCTTTTCTTTTTCTTTTCNCATTTGCAGAATAAAAAATTATTTACAAAATAATGCAACTAGAAGAAGAGATTATAATCACCAGGTGATCCTATGAAACATAGGGTTATAACAATCTGGACCATATATCTTTAGCTAAAGGCCCAAGGGGTTCCGATTCCAACTGGTTCATTTTGGCAGTTTTCCAATTTGGCAGTTTTTTTCCTAGTTTTCAGGTCCCTGACTTGCAGGGCCGTTTTGAGGCCCTAAACAACGTTTTTAGAGATCGACACAGTCGAAAATTCCCTTTACTAGATTAGACCAAAATGTGTAGTCCTCGGATAGACCTTTCCAACGGGCTATTGTGCGCCTAAAACATAGATCACATGTAAAAGTTACGACCCCGGGAAGTTGACCGACTAACTTACCCAAACAGGGCCCACATGACTTTTGACACTTCATCTCCTAGGGTTAGGTTTTTGGATTTCTAGCGTTTTTGACATTCCTGTTTATTGTAAAAAGGCCTTCAGATCCTCATTGTAATGATCTTCTTGCGAATGAGCGCAACCGTCACATCTCTTCTCAGAGATAAGCCGCCACCATTCCATCAAGCTTGTTTTCTGCTGCATTTTACAGTTTCAACTTATTTCCTTATTGAATAGAAAACCGGTTTTACTGTATCTCTGTTATTCTGTGTTAATCATATTTTAATAATCTATATTCATTTTGTTCTGCTCATAAAATACAAATCAGTGGTATCAGAGCGGTCTTCTCCTTGTCGTCTTAATGCATGTCCCCAACGAGGTCGGGGTACAAAGAATTGGGTCTCGAGCTTGTTTCTCTTGAGGAAAAAAGCTCTCGCACGCCCAAACGACCTCTCATGGCAAGAGAAAATAAAGATGACAGGACATGAGATCCTTTCAAAATGTTTCTTGAGGAAGCCCTCACGCAACAGAGGAATGAGATGATGGATAGTTTCGCGCAAACCCTTCGGTGGCTACCAATAAGCAATGCATCTTCCTCGAGTGGAGGCGCCGCCCCCTTCAAGGTACAAATCAACTTCGATATTCCTATATTTGAAGGTCAGATAGACACAGATGTTGTAGACAAGTGGTTGAATCTACTAGAAGGGTATTTTTCTGTCCATAACTTTTCAAATAGAGAAAAAATTACTTTTGCACTCCTCAAAGCCGTTCCCCATGTCAAAGATTGGTGGGAAACTTTCTGCGATCAAAAGGAAACAGAGGAACCCTCATTATTTACAGTCACGACAACCTAGGAATCCTTCAGGGATGCTATTAAGGAACAATAGTACCCTGTCGAAAGCTATGACAACTTGTATACCAAATGGACCACATTGTGGCAAGAAAGAGACCAAGCAGTGCCAGATTTCACAAATATCTTCCATACCCTGCACACCAAGCTGGGTATCAAAGATTCAGAGTGACATTTGGTGCTCAAGTACCATGGTGCTCTGCATAAATACATCCAGACTGAAATGGAATTTATGGACATCTCGTCCTTGGGCACGACCTATCGATATGCCGTCAAAATCGAGCAGAAGATCAAACAAAAGATGCAAAAATTTGGGCCTGGGAACCCTGCACAGCAAAAGCTAGGAAAGAGCGGCCCCAACCTACAGAACAAAGGACAGAGAAAATATGGACAGTATCAGGACAACCAGTCCAAGCAGCAAGAAAAGAAGGACACCGGAAAGACAAAGAAGGATACTGGGAAGTGGTGTGACTTCCATAAGAGCCCTTGGCATAACATTGATGATTGTCACTCAAATCAGTTGTTGGTGGATAAAGTGAAAGCCTCTGAATCAGATGCAGGTTCTGACTCTGATTCCAAACCAGAAAGGGGAAAAATGATCATTGACGTGGAGTCGAGTGCCACCGTTGCTACCACCAAGCTCCAGCCTAATGAATCAGACAAGCCAAAAGAAGGCGAGTGCATTTTCCATTCACAGATGTGGGTAAAAGGCACCCCACTACACTTCAACGTTGATAGCGGTAGCTAGAAGAACCTCATCTCAATAGAGTTCATCAAGCGACTGGACCTGCTGACAACACCACACCCACAACCTTACACCATTGGATGGCTCCACCAAGGAAGTGATCTCTGTGTCAACCAATAGTGTCGACTGCTATATGACATCAAGCCCTTCAAAGATGAGGTATTGTGTGATGTTTCTCCTCTTGAAATTTGTAATGTTCTTTTGGGCCAACTTTATTTATGGAAACGCCATGTTGTATATGAGTCTAGGTCTCGTAGTGTTATTATTACTTTGAACAAGAAATTGTACATGATACCCGAGGCAGTCCCTCCTAGTGCTATTTTCTTGATCTCTGCCAAGCAATGTAGGAAGGTCATCTCTCAGACCGATAAATTTGTCTTCTTCGTGATTCTCTCTCAGAGTAAGAGAAATATCACAGCCACATCTAGGGCCTCTGCGACTAATCTCTCCACATAACAGAAGCAAGTGGATAAGGTCATGGAAGAACACTCATATGTCTTCTCCTCTCCTACCAGGGTACCTCTGCATTTCTAGGTCAAGCATCCCATCGATCTGACCCCAAGCACACCGCTACCTAATGGGCATGTCTACCACTGCTCTCTATTAGAAAATGAGGAGATCAAGAGGCAGATCCAAGAACTTCTCTAGAAGCGGCACATCCATCCCAACTCATCGCCTTGTGGGAGCCCAATCGTACTAGTGCAGAAGAAAGATGAGACCTGATGACTCTGCATTGATTACCTAGCCCTGAATAAAATCATAGTCCAGAACTGGTACCTGATTCCGTGAATCGACAACCTCCTTGATCAACTCGTGGGGGCCAAATACTTCAGTAAGATTGATATGAATTCTGGCTACCACCAGGTCCCAATAGAACATTCAGATGTATGGAAGACCACCTTCAAGTCAAAAGAAGGTATTTTTGAATGGTTGGTCATGCCCTTTGGTTTGAAAAATGCTCCAACAAATTTTATGAGGATGATGGATGATATCCTGCGACCTTTCACCAATACTTTTGTAGTGGTGTATCTGGATGACATCCTCATCTACAACAAGACTTGGGAAAAACACTTGCAACATATTCAGCAGGGTTTGGCATTTGCACACCCTGTGGCAACACAAACTATATGCAAACTTGGAAAAATGCTCCTTCGGCATGGACAAGGTCCACTACTTAGGCTACATCATTTATCAACATGGTGTGCATGTGGATCTAGCCAAGATCCAGGTCATCCGTGACTGGCCAGCCCCAACCACACTCTCTGAGCTTCGGAGCTTCTTGGGCCTCGCCAATTTCTATCGCAGGTTCGTGTTGGGATTCTCTCATATCACATGGGCCCTCAACCAAGTAACCAGGGGTGGTGGTAAGGCAAAATTTGTGTGGGGCCTGTCCCGACAACAAGACTTCGATGAATTGAAGCAACGGTTGTTCTCATCCCCAGTACTTTCATTACCATACCTGCAACATCCCTTTGAGATCGAGACAGTTGCTTCAGACTATGCTGTGGGCACCGTTCTCACTCAACATGGCCACCCCGTGGCGTATCATAGTGAGATGCTATCAGATGCTGACCATAAGTACCCTAATTATGACAAAAAAATGTACTCCATTGTGCAAGCCTGCCGCCAGTGGAGACATTACATTCTAGGGAAGGAGAGAGTCATCCACACTGATCATAAGCCACTACAATTCATGCAGACCCAAGGCAAATTGCAGAATGACCGCCATTAGAAGTGGTCCAGATACTTACAACAGTTCCACCTCAATATCAAGTATAAAACAGGAAGTACCAACTGAGTTGCCGATTGCCTCAACCTACCTCCAGTCGCTGCACTCACCACGGTGATAGACTCTTGCAGCCTTGAGACCTCTGGATGGCCCCACCTCTATGAGACAAACCTCTCCACCACCTACCAAATGTTGGGAGAAAACTCAGTGGTCAATGATTTCCATATTCAAGACGGGTTGTTGTGCCGTCTGGGCCATCTCTGCATTCCATCAAGAGAGCGTGCGAAGCTGATTTGGGAAGCTCACTATAGTCGGGTGGCATGACACTTTGGCATCGAAAAGACAGTGGCAATGCTGCAAAAACATTTCTACTGGTCGAAACTTCGACAGGATGTCGGCAAGTATATTAGGTCCTGCACCACCTGCACTATTTCCAAACCAACCACTAAGAAACAGGGCCTGTACACCCCTCTTCCTACTCCTGACAAGCCATGGGAATCCATATTCATGGACTACATGTCAGGCCTCTAGTCCACCAAGAGGGGCAATAACTGTGTTTTTGTGGTTGTTGATCGCTTTTCCAAGATGACAATTATGGCCACCTGCAAGAATAACATCACTGCAGAGGCCATTGCCAAGCTCTTCTTTGAATGCGTCTGGGTACACTTTGAGATCCCAAAAACCATTTTCTTAGATTGAGACAGTCGGTTCCTGAGCACATTCTGGTCGAGCCTCTGGTCACTGTTGGATACCAAGCTCACCAAATCCACTGCCTTCCACCCCCAAACAGATGGCCAAATTGAGGTCATCAATCAGATGATCATACATATCCTGTGCATGTACAATTCCAAGCACCCCTGCACATGGGATGAGAGTCTTCCCTATTTCCAGCATAGCTACAACCGAGCCCTACATAGCTCAACTGGCCACAACCCCTTTCAGGTGGGGTTGGGATTCTAACCATTGAGCCCCATGGATGTTGCACTACCACTGGTGAACACCTCGATCGACTCGTCCCCTACTCCACCAGAAGCTGACAAAGCCACCTGGTTCATTGAGAGGATCCATCACATCCACCAACAGGTTCATGATATTTTACAGAAGTCCAATGCCAGGTACAAGTAGCGCCATGATCAACACCAGGTTCCACATAAGTTTCAGGTGGGCGACAAAGTTTGGTTTCACTTGCAGAAAGAACGCCTTATAGGTCCCCATCAGAATCTTTGCCCACTCCGGTATGGGCCATACACCATCACCAAGGAAATGGGTGACAATTCTTTTGCGCTCAATGTTTCCCCTTTCCTTGGACTGCACCCAGTCTTCAACGTGGCTCTCCTTCGTGTTCGACAACACAGGTATTCCAACAGAGGACGAACACCTTCAGTAACCACTCACATAACCAGATCAAAGATCAACACATCGATGTTTTCACGTGGTAAAACCCCTACGGGGAAACATCCACGGCCCCAGCCAACGCGGCCACTTGGAGCAGTTTATTAATGCAAAGAAAAAGATTACAGAGAGATTTTACAAGAGAGTTTCTCACAATCGATCATCGACAAATGACCCTCCATGCTCTTTAAATAGAGATCATGGACCAATTGGGTGTTAAGCCACAGATCAATGGCCATTAAGATAGAGGAGAGTATGAACCGTCGGATCACTCTATGTCGGGAACATATCGTTACCATCGGATTGCCTAACTACAAATGCATACTAATGCATACTAAAGAAACACACTTTTACCTAACGACATATTAGACCAAGTAGATCTTAACTAATTCCTAAGTGTCTAAATATCCTAACATCCCCCCTTAAGAACAACTTAGGATAGGATTGAAGGATTTACAATAATGACACAATAGGAGAGGGAAGGAGGCATTAGAGCCTATCCCCCCTTAATGACAGCTTCCTGAACTCCTAACATAGATCGAAGTTTGGAAAACTTCGCTTCTGTAAGAGACTTTGTGA